>OZ038504.1:5842820-5865320 GCA_964036315.1 Acanthosepion esculentum
TAAGCGAATAAGTAAGAAGTGCTTATTATAAGAATATGGAGGAAATATACTGGTTAACTTGAAGAGGTTAAGATTGTACTGATCGGGGAAGTATTTTCTCGGGAGTCTGTTCCATAAGGTAACAGTACTGAGAGAGAAGCTCCTAACCAAATGAATTAGTGAATGAGGAAACGATTCAATGAAAGTGGCATGGTGGGTCCTAGCTGTAAAGGTCTTTACTAGTGGAATTAATGAATGTAGATCTTCTGAACATTTGCGATGGAAATAGCGATAGAGTAGCGAGAGGATTAGCTGTAAAGGTCTTTATAGATAGGAACTATGGAATGAAACTTGTCTGAACATTTGCCATTGAAATAGCAATAAAGTAGAGAGAGGATTACCTGTAAAGTTCTTAACTGGTGGAACTAGAGAATGTAGCTCGTCTGAACATTTGCCAAGGAAGTAGCTATAGAATAGCATGTAGCAAGAGGACAGCAACGTTTCGTCTGTGAGAAAGGGAGTTGTAGGCCAGAAGAAAACAACCTTGCATATAGAAGAAGAAGAATACCAGAAATTGATAGTAGCGAAAAAATAGCGGTTTTCGTCTATTAATTTATTCCGTTTATTATTATTATTATTATTATTATTATTTATTTCCTTTGATATCTGGCGTTTACACATTTCTTTCCGGGTCCCGCCCAGGGACCTAAGGTTAGAAATGGTATCATGACACTTTCCACTGCAAAAAAAAAAAAAAAATTACATAGATAAAGCCCTTCGTAAAGTGTGGGCTGTACTTGTCAGAATAATTTTTTGTATCTCTTTGAGGCATGGACTTCCAGGGATCCCTTCAATGAGTCTACTGGGGTTTCTTCTAACCAATCCTAGGGCTCCAATTACAACAGGGATTGTTGATGTTCCCATGTGCCACATTTTTGAGATTTCTATTTCAAGGTCCTTGTATTTTGACTGCTTTTTGAATATCTTCAAAGATACATTGCAGTCTGCAGGGACTGCCATATCCAGAAGGAAGCATTTTTGTTTGTTTGTGGTCTTTAATAACAATGTATGGGCGGTTGGCTTTGATTGTTATTATTATTATTATTATTATTGTTATTATTATTATTATTAAGTTTCAATAGATTGTCTCAAAAAATGCTGACTATTTATTTATTTATTAATTTATTATTCTTTACGGCAAAGTCTTAAATTAAAAATAAAAATATATATAAATAAAAATAGACATTTTATGAAATAGAATTTTCATCATGAGAAAGAAGAACTGAATATTGGGCTTAAATCTGACGATACCAAAGATAAATCCCTATAGTAAAATGTTCTTAATAAATCCCTAAAAATGCATCAGTAGGAATATTCTATAAAAAATGAAACTATTCTGCTGCTGTAACAATTTAAATTTCCTTTCGCAAAGCTGTTCTACACAGCCTCGAAGCTAGCAAGCAACCTGATATACAAACTTACAAATGCAGTATTTAGCACAACCTAACTACTAAACATTTGTTTGATGAACAGATCGACATAGCGCTGACCTAGTGTTTGCAACTGCAAGCAACTATCAACATGTAGTTATGCTTTACTTATTCGTTAGTAAGAGCGCTTGCTGAAAAATTCTCAGCCGGACTAAGAAGAGAATACAAAATAAATTGATGTATGGTCTTTTGATCATACTTTTGGGAAAGTAGGTCATGCCCAGAGCTTTTCAGTACCAGCTTAGTCGTAACAATATAGTTACTGATGTATATCAAATTATTGATTGCTTTTTCAAGCTATAATTTGATATGTGACATCTCTGAGTGAAAGGCCTATCAACATGTTTTGTGAATTTTAGAAAATACCCTATATATATATATATATATATATATATATGTATTGCACTAGCATGAAACAGACTGTCGCCTCTAAGTGCTGACTTCCATGTCCACTTTTATATTTACACACGCTCTATCTCTGATATTGAGCACTTTATCCCATAAATATAGCACACTTTAAGACTATATTTCTGCATATATATATATATATATATATATATATAATTGGACACTGAGCTCAACCCCGAGAGTGTGGAGAGTAAAAAAAAAATATTTTTATAAGATTTTCTGAAAAAGGAACATTTAAAAAATAATTTCATTCATTTTTGAATAAGACCTTAATATTTTTTTAAAATCAGATAATTTTTGCAAGAATTTTCAAATCAATGTATTTTTCACCGCAAAAGGTTACTGAAATGTCCCATTCAAATTTATGACGCATTGACACAAGGAAAACAATTTTTTTCACGAAGATTTCGAAGGTTTTAAAAAGAATTAAAAAATAAATTTTACATCCATAAATCATTTGATCTTTCCTTTTAATAATAACACAAAGATTTTGACGATGAAATTTTGTTTTATTAAGTTTTGGACATTTTTTTCATCTAGGTAGCTATTAAGGAGCAGGGAGTTTTACTCTAAATTCCAGATTTTCTACTGGGATTGTTTCCATTTGTATTAGAGATTTAGTTTTCTTGTTTCATAAAGTGTTTTGAAGACCTAGCATCAGTTCAGAACAAACAAACAAGCACACACACACACATATATATATATACGCACACAATCGTAAGTTCTATGCTAACAGTTTCTTATTTACATTATTCGAACTATTGTCCTCATCTTTGACGCCATGTTTATCACAACGTTTCGGCCGTTGTACGCTCCAGCCTTCTTCAGGTGTTTGGAATGTCGAACCATACTCTGGCCACACCAGGAAGATGCTCAGGATCTACTGGACCATGTGAACTCAATAAGATCTTCGATACAGTTCACAATGGAGAAAGAAAGTAACAACACACTCCCTTTCCTGGATGTTCTAATATCTCGAACAGAGCATGGGTTCAAGACATCCGTATACCGTAAACCGACATTCACCGGACAGTACCTCAATTTCAACTCCCACTATCCATACAGCGTAAAGAAAGGGATCGTCCGCTGCTTACAACACCGAGCAAAAGTCATAAGTGGCGACCCAGAGACATTAGATAAAGAATTGGTCAGTATAAGTAGTACCCTACAACGTAACAACTACCCTGGGCACAAAAACTGGAATAGGCGGGTACAAGAGGAGGAGGACAACAACACTTAGAAAACAGTCTGCTTGCCTTATGTAAAGAGGTTATCAGAAAATACAAGAGATCTGCGGTCCATATAACATCAGGACGACCTTCAAAAGCTTGACGACACTTCGCAGATATCTCTCCCGAGTAAGACCCCATAGAGGAGAACATGACTAAAAACTGTGTGTACGCTATCCCGTACAGCTGCGGAAAGAAATATAAAGGAGAGACAGACCGCCCTCTTAAGGTGAGGCTTCAAGAACACCAGAAATCTGTAACACGAGGGGAAGAGGAAAAATCAGGCGTTGCTGACCACATATGGAGAGAAAAGGGAGATCACCGCCCTCTGTGGGATCTGGTTGAGATCATAGACAAGGAACACCATTAGAAAATTCGTAATTTAAGGAATCAGTACATATGCTAGGACACAAAAATCTCCTGAGCCGACCAAGCATAGAAATGAATACAATATGGGAACCAGTAATAAGGAGTGCCAGAGAAAAGTTGCAATATGAGCTCTGGTAAAAACATGAAATTATAACAGCAAAAAATTGCAATATGAGCACTGGTAAAAATGGTTACTGAAGACATTAGGTTTATGATACCCAGAAATACATACAGAGCTGTCCTCAAGGACACATGGCACAGTGGATAAAGGCATTGGTTAGATCCAGTGACAGGTCCCAAAGAGTGTGAGTTCAATACCAAGGCAATGGAGAACTTTCAGAGGGAAATTAACAGGAGATAACTGATAACTGACATCCATTAAACATGGCACGTGGAACGAGAACAGTCTACCGAGCGAAATAAAGGGTTCAGTTCGACATTCCAACCACCTGAAGAAGCCTACAAGCGTGTGATAAACATGGCGACAAAAATGAGGAGAATAGTCCGAATAATGTAAATAATGTACATAATACCTCATCTCAGAAATATAGACAGATAACAGTTTCTTCTATCGCACCTCTAGCTTTTGGAACTCTCTTCCGGCTTCTTCAATAGTACTTTTTTCTCATATTCTCTAACTAGTACTTTTTTGTCATATTCTCTAACACTCGGTAAACCCCTTGCGTCCTAGTGGATTTATTGCCTTTCTTAAGATAAAATGAGTAAAATAAACAAACGAATACTGATGGTAACATACATCACCAGATATACACTTCCCCATAAGACCGAGACGAATGCTAAACCTACATATCTAAAAAAAACAAAAATGAAAAGAAGTATGTTTATCTTTCAACATAATCGCCTCTGATGTCAATACACTTTTTAAACTCATTTAACGCCAAGCAAGGCAATAAAGCCACTAGGACGCAAGGGGTTACTGAGTGTTAGAGAATATGAGAAAAAACTATTATTAAGGAGAGCGGGCAATAAAAAACAAGAATTAGAAAGACAGAAGATAACGGTTGACATTGCATTTAAAATTTTGAAGATCTATATTGACTGGGAAGCAAGCATCCGGAAGAGAGTTCCACAAGTGAGAAGTGCGATAGAAGAAACTGCTAGAACTTACGCTTACATCTAGCCATTTCAATTGAAAAAGGATGAGACCTTGCCGCCAATCTAGTACAGTGCTTAAGTTAATAAAGTCCAGGTACCATAGCGGAGAGTTCATCAGAATAACTACCATGAAAGTATTTATAAAAAAGACACAGGGAAGCTTCGTTAAAAAGGGACTGGAGCCGAGGTGCCAGGTCAGGAACAATAATATTGAAGATTCTTCTTTGGATTTTATAAAGAATCTCTAAATATATAGTAGGAGAACCAGACCAGATGTGGCAGAAATATTCAAAGCAAGGACGAATGGTAGACTTATAAATATGTAAGATAAATTCGGGCGAGAAATATTGTCTAGCACGACACAGGGAACAAACTGTCTTAGCTGCAGACGGAGCAATTGATTCAATATAATATTTTACTTAATGTCAGCTGAAAGCGATAGTCCGAGAAAGCACAACGTATCACTCTCCTGGAGGTTAGTATAAGCCGTATTGATGGAGGGTAAAAAGAGTTCTCTTAGATTATTAAATGAAATGTTTGAGGCGTTAGAATGAACAACCCACTCCTTGACCCATTTTAGGTCAATTTTGAGATCAGCTGTCAATTTGACCTTATTGAAGCGATCAGACTTACTAGGAGTAAATGCTTGTGTCGTCAGCATAGATACCGAGTTGAGAACTGATGCTATCAGGAAGGTCATAAATGAAACTTAGAAACAACTTAGATCCAAGGATAGAGCCCAGGGGACACCTGCATTTATGCAAAAAGATCTAGAAGAGTGGCCATTCAAGATAACTTTCATTTTGCGATTTGATGAAAAAGACAGTCAGTTCAAAAATTCGTCCAAAAATATAATAAGCTTACATCATGTGAAGAAGACCAGCATGCCAAACCCTGTCAAGTGCCTTCGAGATACCCAAAGCAGCAGTTCGAGTTGCACCATTTTTATCTAAAGCTTGATAAATTCTTTCAGCAATAATCGTTAACACATCAGCAGTTGACCTAGAGAAGCGAAAGCCACATTACTTATCTGAAAGAATACCCTACCAGGTGGGATGCTTAACAATTCATAGTTAATTAGAGCCTCTAGTACATTGTCCCAAAAAAGTAAAAGCTAATAGGCCGATAGTTAGAATCAGATGGTTAGCCTAAGTTCTTAAAGACTGGCGCTACAGAAGAGGATTTCCAAAAATCAGGAAAGCAAGAAGCAACAAGGCATTTATTGTAGAGTTTAGAGAGAACAAGACAGTTCAGGAGAACATTTTTAAGTACTATTGCAGGGATACCATTAAGTCCTCATGCTTTGTAAGGATCGAGTTTAGAGATGATAGCAGAAATCGTAGACTTAGATTTAAGCGGAGAGTCAGGCAAAGGTACAGAAGATGATTTAAGAGTAGAATTGGAAGAGAATTTACGAGCAAAACATTCTGCTTTATCATCGGATGCTAACACTACAAATTGGGAAAAAAGAGGAGAGATAGAAGACTTACTCTTGTTTAACACACTATTACAGAGCCGCCAATACGTGTACGTACGTAGTTACGTGTACCAAACTTGTTAGAGGCCATACAGTGCCATATTGTATCAGCAATTTGAGGACATATTTACAATTATTTCGGGCGGTTACAAATATGCATCTGTTGTGATCGGAAATATCACACTGGTACACTCTGAAAAAGTGATTCTTGTGGGTTCTAGCGGCTGAACAGGTTGGTGTGAATCAAGGAGAAGATTATGGTTTCATCTAAGATTTGCGAGAAGGTAAAAAAGCATCAATACCGGTTTAAACCCAAGAAGAAACCTCTCTGGCACAATTGTCAATAGGAAGGTTAAGAATATCGATCCAAGGGGCGTCTCGAAGAAAGTCACGAAATGAATCCCAATCAGAATGCTGTTACCAGAAAGACGTCTTGTGAATAGGTAGTTTCTTTCTAATAGACAACTGAAAAGAAATTTCAATAGATACTACAGCGTGATCCGAATTCCCAATTGATAGAGTTGTGATGTTGTACAAGAGCTAGGAGAGGACGTGAAGTACGAATCAAGTAAAGAAGAATGTTGAACAGATCTTTTAAGGAAACAAGTAGGGAAATCCACTATTTACGTGAGAGGCTGAGCAATTGAAAAATTGTAAGTCTGAATACCGGCAACATCAGTAACATTAGAATGCTTAAGCCACTTGACGTGATGAGCATTAAAATCACCAAACACAAAAAATATTGGCAGAGAAAGAGCCATTTCTATATTATCAGAAATGTTGATATATTACAGCCCTGAGAAGAATGCGACCGATGAAGGGAAAATAGATAGCTAACAGGGTACAATAACGAAAGTCGAAAGTGCATGAAAATTATCTGGGGACTCAAAAGTCAATTCCCTTGAGAGAATTTCCCGAATATAAACACCGAGGCCATATGCTAGAATCTTTTCGGCAACGAAAATAGTCCATAACAGAGAATTCATTGGTAGCAATAGAAGAATTTAAATTAGTTTCACTAAGTGCAAAGTCATCTGGAGACTATTTCCAAATAAATTAGAAATTTCTACAGAAATTAGAACGAATGCCACGAATATTGGAGAAAGAAAGGTTGAGGAGGGGAGGTGATTTCTGTTTGCTGGTTTACATCTATATCTTTTCATTGTATCTATATCTATAATTCTCAAAATGTATGTGTGTGTGTTTGTAATCGGATTTGCGTTTTTGCGTTGCTACAGTTTTCATACGATTTCGATGAATTTTTATTTGTTTGATAGATAATTCTTCAGTGCCGGTTTTGAGTCCAAATTGGCTGGAAAAAAATTACAACCTTGAAGGTTGAAAAATTGAAAAAACTGATTTTTTACGCCTTGAGCAAAAATCAAAGGCAAAATTTAATGTCTGTAAAAAACAGCGTACAATCAATTTAGAGAGTTGAAACCTAACGCAAAAGATTATTAGAATTATAAAAATAAATTATATTACAAATAAAAATTAACGTATATTATTATTATGACGGTCCAGAGAAGAGGTTCCTTCCTTGCAAGACTGAGAACGGAAAAACGGTCCTTTTCAGGGCCACCCCCATTCAAATTGTTAACAACCCCCTCCCCCCCCATTGGGATGTGTCTGTTGCACCCAATTGTTGTTAGTAATATTGATTTTCGGGTGGGCTGACTTTAAACTTAAACTGCTCCAATTGAACGGCAAAAATTCCCAGTAATGAAACACTCGGGCGAAGACAGGTTATACTGCTAGTCTTGTCATAAGAAGATTTAAGAAATAAAATCAAAGTAATTATCACTATCTATCGTCTATGGCAATACAAACTAGTGGCAAACAGAAGGTAGCTAAGACTAAAGCATAATGTGGCCTCAGGGTTGCCCACCGGACACCTAACAATGCACGACATGGCACGACAACTATATATATATAATGTGACCAGAGCTGCCTCTTTAAGCGTTGTCAAAGAGCTCAGGCTCCTTATTACCAGTCGGAAGCGACATCCATAGAACTGCCAACCCAGTACTCTCATAATGAAAATTCGCAGCCACTGATCAGTCAGATCACTAAAAAGTTAAGACAGTTAAATCATTATAGCCACGGAAGAAAGAAGCGTTAAACACTATCCTAAACAGCAAAGAAGGGATAAACATTGAATCCTGTTCAATAAGCATGGAAGGAGTACTGACCGGTCGATAGTTGAACCTATCTATTCCTATTAACCTGTTTAAGGCACAGTAAGGTTGTCGAATAAAGCTCTAGACCCCTTCCAGGCTAAGGGGAATTACTAAATTTTAAAACTTCTCCTAAGGTTAAGCAAAAGAAAAACAAAAAATTGAAATCAAAATAATATTAACATAAAATTACATCACTTAACCAAGTAAAATTAATAAAAATGTAACGTTTAAACATATATATATATATATATATATATATATATATATATATATATATATATATATATATATATATATGCACATTTCATTAAAAACAACTGACAAGGTGCTTTTATTTAGTTTTTTTATATAATTTCTCGTGCGATCTAATAAAGTTTTTCTTTTCAGAGGATAAATTATATAAAAACTGTCCGAATGTTCTTTTTATCCGAGCGCTTTTCAAGGATTATATTTCAACGGTTAGAATTAGAAATAGTTTGTTATATGTATGTTTTATGAAGTGATTCATTTTTTTGTTTCAAAACACGGTCAAGATGTTATGTCCATGTTCAAAGTTAATATTATTAAGTGTTGGTTTGTTTGTTTTTATTAGTAAGAAGGATTGCTGCCTAAATACACAAATATATATATATATATATATATATATATATATATATATATATATATATATCGGGACAAAGACTTCGTTGTCAAATGGACCACTTATTCTTACTATTATCATAGTTTCTGTTTAAATAATAAATAATAGATTTACAAATTAAAAAAAAAAGTTACAAGCATTGTATGTTATTGTCATAGATTTTAACAATCCAGTACGACCCCCATTCCCGGCATTTAAAGACCGTGAGGCATACTACCGAAAATATGTGAAAAGTTATTTTAGAATGGTCCTTCTCTCGAGTGTTGGGTGCTCGGGGGGGGGGGCAACTATGGCTACTCTTGCCCTGACCATATACACACATAGAAACATACATAAATAAACACATAAACACACATATACAGGGTGTATCAAAATACTTTTACAAACTTTGGGGGGCAGGTTCCTCACACCAAAACAAGGACAAACGTCCGTATAAACATATGTCCACAAATCATTTGTTTTTGAGTTATGAAGTTAAGATAAAGTTTACGGGTGTGTCGACATGTAGACTGGTTTAAATTTGTCATTCGTGTACATTTGTGGCTCGTCTGTCTTCAACGTTTAACGAGTGTAGTAGTGAGTTAACTGGGAAGCGTTACGTTTAACAACCGCGGGACATTTTACATATGGCCGCGCGAATGGTAATGGACGAAAGGCAGCACGGTTGTATCAGTTTCCAAACCGAAGGCAGCCGAGTCATCCAACATTTGCTGATATTTATTGTCGCGTTGCTGAGACAGGATCCGTGTCACCACAAATTATGGTAATAAGTATTTTAATGTATTTTATTTGGATTGTATATTTAACAGTGACTACCATAAACTTTAAACTTAGTAACTCAAAAAGAAGGAGATGTCGACAGATAGTTTATATAGACTTTTGTCCATGTTTAGTTTGAGGAACCCGCCCCTAAAGTTTGTAAAAATATTTTTGCTACACCCTGTATAGTTTACATTGGATGTCGGTATAACAGTTCATCGTCAAATGCATCATTTATTGCTATACTTTCTGTTTAAATGATAAATAATAGAAACGAATCAATGAAATAAGAAAAGGATAAAATTATTATCAAATATATATGAAACGAGTTTTTCTTAATTATTAATGTAGATAAAATGGTTGAAAGATAAATAATGAAGGAAGAAACAGACTAAAACTGAATCAATAGGGAAAAGTAAACAAAACAATATTACGTCTCAGAACGCTTTCCATAGAAATTTGAAAATAAAATTTATAATTTTATTATAATTATAATTTAGCGGGCAATATTAATTCCATAGACCGAATATTATGTAATTAAATTTTCAGCTGATAACTAAATGATAGACTAGGTGGCACATTTTCATCACGATTCGAGAACTCTTCGGAGTATAGAGTTCCAAGTCTTCTGTAAATGTCCAGTCTTGACATTGACCACATTCTTCTCCTGTTGAGACTTATGCACATGTACAGGTGCGCGTAGTGTTGTTTTATCAGCGCTGAAAGTGGGATTGGTGTACCGAATTCAAATTTTATAAATGACGCGTGGCTTACGCATATAGGGCGACACTTACCTGTGAGTAAACACACACAATGCATTTTATTTTGGTGGGAAAGGAGGTTTGTGCGTTATGCCAAACCCTCCAAATCAGGGAATACTTGCCTGCTTTGAAAGTTAGCATGCAACATTCTGGTTTTTACATTAACGGAAGCATGGTGGAGTAATGGATAGCGGCTCGGATTCGAATTCCAGTCGAATCCATTACATTCACTTACGTGCTAATATCTACGTGCTAATATCCTTGGGAAAGGTATGAATCCTCTTCTTCACCCCCACCAGCTATGGGTAAATAGCAGGACAGACCGGGTTCTACAGACAGACTGGTCTAACACACAAAGAAATGGCAACCTACTACGGGAAAAAATCTGTCTCGTCATTCATGTATCGAAAGATACATGATCGCCTAAGCGTGTATCACATATGGTACATAACTGACTGACTTTAACTCGAACACCTATGAGTTGCGACGGTGCGGAAAAATATACACCTATCTGATCATATCAAGCAGGTTAATAAACAAACATAGGGTAATTTATTACTGTTGTTGTTGATGATGATTGATCTACATACACAGCAAATGTTATTGTTAATGTACTAGATATCAACAAACTGTGAAGTGAGGTGACACATTTTCATCACGATTCGAGAACTCTTCGGAGTATACAGTTCCAAGTCTTCTGTAAGTGTCCACACTTGACATTGACTACATTCTTCTCCAGCCATTTTGGAAGATCAGTACTTATGGTGCCCAGATCACCAACAACAATGGAGATGATTTCCAATTTCTTCCTTGACTTTTATTATTATTCTTGTTATTTAGCTGGAGTGCAGAAAGTGAAATTAGCGAACAGGGTTCAAATTTCGATCTAGTCTGTTGTTTTCACTATTCGCCCTTGGAAAAAGCATGCAAGAATATCTTTTGCCCAAATTGACAATACGTCAACAACAAGGACGACTATAATTTCGGAACCGTGGAGAAGTAGTGCTCTTTCTACACTGTCGCCCTAGTCAACCCATTTAGGAGAATAACGGGAAAGCATTCTCTTATCATTCCCAAGAATAGTCATGAAAATTCACCGATATTAAAGAAAAAGGAAAGTATGGAGAGTAATGATCGCATACGTCTCCGTTGGAAACGTTGGATAAAGAAGTTGTGTTGTGTCAAATCTTTTATATTATTTTATTTTTACCTGTATTCGAACACTGACTACTTGCTCAAGTGGGAAATAGGCATTCGGTTAAAAGGAACGTGTAGAGAGCAGCAATCATGCCAGATGCTGCTGCTATTTTTCCTGTAGCAAGTGAATATTTACGGGGCTTGGATGCAAACACAATCCCCAAACTGGACTCTCAACCTGCCCGACTATTTACCTATAACTTGCACATTGCTTAGCAAGACACTACCTTGTTTACTATTGCGCTGTAATAGGCGCCCTTGAATATTTTTAATGTTTAATTGTGTTGTTAAATCTACAGTAAAAGAGTAATTGTTGAAAATCGAACAGGGTAAACTCGTGGCACAAACTTGCTAACCATTTTGTGATGTAGCGTCGCTGTAAATATTTCCTGGTCTTAACTAAATGTAGAAGAAATAATTAGGAATATAGTGAAGATCAAATTAGCTACACATATAACTGGATCTCAGAAGCCATCTTGCTAATCACGGTACTCAAAACGGTTCCCTCGTTATTTTTGTCACTTTTTCCCCACGGACGAGAACCAAAAACTTGGGGCAGCAGAAATGTGGTTCTACAGAAGGATTCTCGCAAATTCCATAGACTGAGTAAGCAACAAGAAAAAGACATCCGGATGAAAAATTATAATCCGAATTAAGAAAAGACAACTGAAATTCCTTGGATACCTAATGAGGAAGGAGGGCTTGGAAAACATGACACTCACTGGGCATATTTAGGGCAAGCGAGATAGGTGAAGTCAACGAAGTAATTACCTGACGAACTTGTGTGAATGGATGGCGGAATTGGTTGGGCAGGAACCTCAGGGATAAAAACCGTTAAGAGATAGGAAGTTCTGGAGGGCCATGATTGCCTATGTCCTGAAGAGTCGCGGCACATACAAGAAGCCTATAATATGGAGCTTTGACAACTGAGTTCCGCTCGATGGCAAATTAACAGAGCTTGTTTCATCTAAACATGATAGAATTACCTTTGTGCAATTATTTAGCGTGGAACGACTACCATAAATGTCACCGTATGGAATCGTGATGTACACTGTTGAAAGCATTGTGCCATGCAGCACTGTGCCTGGCCCCTGAGGAGACCTATGAGCCCGAAAACGTTATTGAATACAAATAAGTGTTTTTACTTTATACCTTTACAACCATAGCTAGGTCCAGGGAAATAGATTCGTGCCTTTCCCAAGAGCATTAGTGGTGAGGTGAACGGAAACTTTCCCAATTGGGATCTGGACTCGGTTCACCAATTCCATTTTCCGTTAACTGCTAAGCAAACCGCTCTTCCATTAAAAGATGGTTACGAATGTGTTTTCAAAATCCTCTCAGTAGCCATTCATCTCTTGCCAAAATAAATAAATAAAAATAAATTTAAAAAAAAGCTGCTCCCAAAGTTAAAAAAACAACAACAAACTATGACATTTTTACAGAAGATAGGAATTTTAAAAAATTTAATCCACATTACAAAAAAAAAAAACAACCTGTTCGAAACTAGTATCCTCATCTTGGTTGTTATCGTTTCAGCAATTTCATTCTCCGGCCTTCTTCAGATGTCTATCCTAATTGTTAACTTTCCCGGAATTTTGAACCGATTCTTTTATTCAATCCACGTGAGAGATTGTTCTTATTCCGCCGTTCATTCCAAGAGAAGATAACTCGTATCAGTTAGTTCTATGAAGTTTATGCTTTTTTTTAATAATGTCACCCTATACAAGGCCCGTGAACCACACGAGAGTAAGAGATAAGGGGCACAGTTTTATGTAGGGAATATAACGGTTAACCTGAGAGTTGAACAGGTTAAGTGTGTTGTGATTGGGAAGAATCATCTTAGGAGTCGGTTCCGCAAAGTAGCGGCTCATGGAAATAAGCTGTTTGAATGGAACCTCCGTCTCACCAATGAAATACGGAGGGAATGAAGGTGGTTCGCTAAAATGTGCGTGGCATGGCCGGTCTTAGATGCGAAGGTTAGAACTGGTGGGACTAAGGAATCTGAGAAAATTACATTTTCATTAGCCGACCCAAGGATTGAACTTACGGCCAGATTCGCATAAACAAACCAGGTATCGGAACGTTGTGGCAATAAAACCAAGATGATTAGAATAGTCTGAATAAATCTGTATTTAATTATAATTCATTTTCTGAAAAATTCAGGCAATAATAATAATAATAATAATAATAATAATAATAATAATAATAATAATAATAATAATAATAATAAGAAGAAGAAGAAGAAGAAGAAGAAGAAGAAAATGTACTCACAAGTACAGCCCACACCTTACACATGGCTTTATGTATGTAAAATATGTGCGTTTTTTTAAACTGTTAATGATGCCATTTCTGACATTAGATCTCTGGAGAGAAATGTGTATACATCAGAAACCAAAGGAAATAAAACAATAATAATAGTGAGCCATTTCCTTTTTTTTTATTTTTCATATTTAAATATGTTTTTAATCATTTTCCCCAAGCAAGGCGATAATGCCACTATGACGGTGAGTGTAAGAGAATGAGAAGACTTTAATGAAGATTGATTAATTGATTGTTTAACAATCCCTCAACCCCTTGTGGGTATATAGTGCCAAAACTGATTTTGTTGTGAACACATTTTATAGTTCGTCAAGTATGGATGAGAGTAAGTTTTATAGTTTCAGATATGGTTGAAAGAAAGTTTTATAGTTTGTTAAGCATGATTGAAGGAAATTTTTTCCAAGTATTGTAGAGAAGTTTTATTGTTCGTCAGGTAGGGTTAAATACAAGTTTTATTGTTTGTCAGGTAGGGTTAAATACAGGTTTTATTGTTCGTCAGGTAGGGTTAAATACAGGTTTTATTGTTCGTCAGGTAGGGTTAAATACAGGTTTTATTGTTTGTCAAAAATAACTGAAGGTATGGTTTTTCGTTTGTGTAAGCACTTATAAACATTCTTTTTTTTAGTATTTTATTGTAAATTCCAGACTTTTTGGTAAATTGTAGTATGTTATCTGGTTTAATGTCTTCAAAAAGTTCTCTAAGATTTGTACGTTCTGTAATACTTGTTTCCGAAAGCTGCAACATTGCAACAGTATTTAGTGAGGAGAAAAGACAATAAAAGTACAGTTTTCAGGAAGACGATTCGCGTTGCATTTAAATTTTTGGCGATTGTAGGTAACAGGGAAGCAAAGAAAACGGAAGAGAGTTCCACAGGCCCAAAATGCAAGAAAATAAACTAATAGAATAGAACAAACGCTTGCCAGTCCGACTGTAAAAAAGTGAGACCTACTTACTAATTTAGTAGTACGCCTGCTTTCATGCAATCGAAGCACCAAGGAGGAAAGCCCGCGAGAAGAACTGCCATGAAAATATTTATAGAAAAGACAAAAGGAAGCCACGTTACGGCGGTGGGAAATTGACTTTGAATCCGAGATGCTAAGTCAGGACTAATAACATTGCGGGCATTTCTTTGGATATTGTCGAAATTTTGGAATATACAGTAGGAGCCCCAGACCAGATATGGCAGTAGTATTCAATGCACGGATGAATGGTAGATTCATAAATGTGTGAGATGGATTCTGACAGCAAAATTGTCTGGTACGACACAGTTTCCTAGAAGTAGACCTAACAATTGATTCAATATAATCACTTCCACTTCATGTCAGTTGAAAACCTGAGCTCAAGGCGGCGCAGAGAGTTACTCTCCTGGAGGTTAGCATCAGCCATGCTGATGGCAGGAAGAAAAGGTTCTCCATAGGGATTAAATGAAAGCAGTTTTGTTTTGCCGGCGTTAAAAATTTAATTTATTATATATATATATATATATGTATATATATATATACTTGTGTTACAGTCATCTAGTGGTCATAAGTCCAATCCTTGGATTTGGTAATGACGTACCAATTCAGCAGCGTTGGACAATAATTGGTATCACAGAGACAAATATCACAATAATCAGATAAACAGATATCCCATATCAACCAGTCAATGGACACCTGATGATGACCAGAGGGTACTTGGTCGAAACGTTGTGTCTATAAGTAACATCTTTATCAACCAAGAT
The DNA here is from genome assembly GCA_964036315.1 of Acanthosepion esculentum. Lineage (NCBI taxonomy): Eukaryota > Metazoa > Mollusca > Cephalopoda > Sepiida > Sepiidae > Acanthosepion > Acanthosepion esculentum. The sequence goes on from OZ038504.1 coordinate 5,858,469, forward strand.
GAGAACAATAGTTTGACATGATACAAGAATATTGGCATTTTATTCATCACAGAAATGAAATACTAAAAATATAAATTTAAAAAAAAATATTTCTTATAACGAGAAGAAAAACCTTGACCTAATCAAAATTGTAGAAATGTTATATATGGATCAGCGTTCAGTATTACTGATAAGAATCTGAGCACTCAAACCTAGAATTGGAATGTCACTAACCGGTTTTAAAAATAAGTGTAGTATTACTACACTCTGTGAAAATTGTTACACGCGCGATCGCACGCACACACACACACACACACACACACACACACACACACACACACACACACACAGAGATATATATATATATATAGTGATGTGGTGAAAGTCATGTGTTAGTATATAATGTTAACAGTAGGGGGCCCAACCGTATCTTGACGTCATGGAAATGCCCCAGACAGCTATCATTTGTGCTCTGACATGCAGTGTGACAATGTGAACACCAACTCGGCTGCTCATGTCAGTGGGTGCCAGACAGATGGGAGATTCCATTTCTGAAATATAGAGAACATTTAACATTCCCTGATCTACGGTGTCATGTCTGTAGCGGCAATACCCGAGGGAAAGCGTTACCACCGACTGTGGACAGCCGAGTAGCCGACCCCGAGACCTTAATGATCATAATGACGAGGCGTTTACTGTCTGTGGTGACAGGCAAGCGACACTGGTTCAAAGACCATTCTTATTCGGTACAAGAGGTCAGTTCAGAGTTCTTTCGCTTCCATTGTATATATAGGAGTAGGACACACCAAGCTTCCCTGTTAACCCCATGACACCGCGCAGGGCGCCTCGACTGGACTCGTGACGCCGTTAATTGGAATGTGCAGGACTGACAACGTTTGGCGTGCTCCGGAGTGTCATGATTTCATTGTTTAGGGGTGTTGTGGGGTTCGTGTATGGTGCACACCCCATAAGTACACATATCCCAGTTATCAATGAGCCTTGTAGGCTGCTAATGGTTGAATAATTATGTTAGGGATGGTTACGAGACATTCGTTGTGTCCGCTGGTCCGCCGAAACGAGTCATTAGCTGTTCCCCACCGCTTCAGGACCATTTATATCCGTTCACAGACTCTATGTACCCCAACAACGATGGGATATTCTAATAGAATAATGTACCGTGTTATCAGTGGTCTATAAATGGCTTGATGAGAATTCTTGAGAATTCCGACAAATGGTGTAGTGTTGACGTTCGCGGAATATGAATCCAATTGATCATTTACAGGACTTGGTGGAGACGTCTGTTCGCATGTCCAATCATTTACCTACAAATTATCAAGAAGCTGAGAAAATCCACCACGAAGGCCGAGGGTTATCGATATTAAGCAACAATCTATTGATTTTGGCACGTTCGTTTTAGATTTATGGATATTTGTATAATTTATTCGTACATAAAACACCTTTTTTATTATTCATTTTTACTGATAGTACTCTAGTAAATAAATAATAAACAAGGACTCTCATTAGATAAATCGCTCGTACAGAATATTGACTTTCTCTCATGAAAAATAAGAATATCCGAAGAAAACTAGCACGAAATAAAAGAAATAAAAACAAAGTGTTAGCAATTGTGATTGATTGATTTGTTTTTTACGGGTTATCAACCATTTATGAGTTACTTAAAAGTGAAACACATTTTGTATTGTAAGAATAATTCTTTCTTTTTTTTTACGGGGGAATATTGCACTAAGAGGAGTAGATAGGTGTGTTTATCATTCGGTTCACACTCCTCCCTGGTCTTTTGAACAGGTATAGCGGTTTATCCCTTCTTTCCTTTTTAGGATAGGCTTTCCGATTCCCTCTAAAGTCTTTTCTTCTTTCCACTTCCCCTGGTCCCTGCGTCTTGATGACATTATCACAGTGCTTGAAGTGCCGCCTCTTATTTTGTAACCTGCTACCGCGAGTGGCTCTTATGACTTTCACAGAGTGAATACCATTGTAAAAAAAAAAATTTATTTTTTTAAGAATAAGAAATATTTTCAGATACTTCTACTATAGATGTTGGGGAAGGGCCGTAGCCACCCTGGTCTTTGTTGTTATGGTAACACGTCCATTGTATCATTACAGCGGAATATCTCATTATTAATTAGGGAGATCAGGTTGTATAACCGATAAGTATATCAAGTTTTATTTTATACAAATGATTATAGAACTCTTCCTAACTGAAGACACTAATTATTATGAGATAAAAACTGTGTATCGTTTGTATTTTTCTATCACGCCACTGAAGTATTGGGTGACGGCTGTTCATGACCTACTAGAAGATTCTAATATTGCGTAGGACATTAGATATATCGTCATTCTAGGAGAACATTACGTAAGTGAGACATATTTTCGTTATTTTTGTTTCCTCTACATCCAGCCTGCGTTTTCTCATTTTGTAGCAAATTCTCCTTAAGTTTAACTTCTTCTTCTTCTTCTTCTTCTTCTTCTTCTTCTTCTTCTTCTTCTTCTTATTATTATTATTATTATTATTATTATTATTATTATTCTCCTCCTCTTCCTTCTTTTTTTTCTTCTTCTCCTCCTCCTCCTTCTTTTTTCTTCTTCTTCTTCTTATTATTATTCTCCTTCTCTTCCTCCTCCTTCTTCTTCTTCTTCTTCTTCTTCTTCTTCTTCTTCTTCTTCTTCTTCTTCTTCTTCTTCTTCTTGTTCTTCTTCTTCTCCTCCTCCTCCTCCTCCTCCTCCTTCTTCTTCTTCTTCTTCTTCTCCTCCTCCTCTTTCTTCTTCTTCTTCTTCTTCTTCTTCTTCTTCTTCTCCTCCTCCTCTTTCTTCTTCTTCTTCTTCTTCTTCTTCTTCTTCTTCTTCTTCTTCTTCTTCTTCTTCTTCTTCTTCTTCTTCTTCTTCTTCTTCTTCTTCTTTCCTCTATATCCTGTCAAATTCACCAAACCCTCTTTCCTCATTCTGTGTCCTTGAAATTTCAACTGTTTCTTCCTGATTCTACGTATAATTGTCCTTTTGTTTCCACTTTCTCTATTTGTTTCCAAATTTGGGGGTCAGGTATTTTGTTCCGAGATTTTAATCTCATCCTTCGTTGTTCCTCGGTATTCCAAACTGGACAGTGGTACTCCTTGATGCTTTTTTCTGCTACATTTTTTGCCTGGTGTACAAATGTATGAATGTAGTGGATAGCTCAGGAATTGACCACGTGAATTCCATGGAAAGAAGCAAAGTTTCTTTTATTATTATTCGCAAGAGCATGTCACTACAAACAGTTTTCGGCGAACTTCAAAGTAAGGAGAAACGTTTTTAAGTGCATAAAAAGGATCTGAAAACTTTAAAAAATTATATTAAAAAACAAACCTTATTTCCTTTAATTGAATAAGAAAAAATTACATAAATATGTATTTCCATTTATTCTTCCTTTAAGTTAAATAATTATTATCGAACAATGAACAGTGCATCTGAAAAGTTTTTTTAACAAAGTTTAACATTTCAGAAATATATATATATATATATATATATATATATATATATATATATATATATAATCTCGCTCCCGGTATAAATCTCACCTTATTCAACAACGGAATGGTGTGTTGAAAGATTTTTAAAAAAATAAAAAGACGCTTACACGATTTCAGCCTCGCCCGACACGCGAAGATTAGAATAAACGCTACTACTAGTATTCCAAGCAACAGACACCCACCCACACAAAAATACATCTTAAACAGTCAAACATGAAGAAAAACAATACCTAAAAACAACCCTCTTTGTAAATGGCCAAAGAAGTGGCCGACAGTGCATGGGACAATGAACAATTTTTGCACTCACTTACACCTGAATGAAAAAACATGCTTAAAAGATTGCTGCCCAAATTATATATATATATATATATATATATATATATATATATATATATATATATATAGGCCGACATTAATGATGTAAGCACATTAGCAAGCTTGACATTTGTAAATAACATCGTAGTGCAAATAACTCTTTAAAAATTTATGGATCGATCCCACATTGTATCGATATTAGAAACAGGGACCCCCTCTTCTAAATCAAATAAAAATATCAACATTTCATTGCCGACTAATATTATGGCTTGACGTCGGTCTAAAGAATGTCCCATGTACGCGTGGCACTCTCACGTTAAAAAGGCCATGTGCCACATTTTGGTACGAGGTGGGCGTTCTGATAAATACGATATCACTCCCTTGAAATTAGTGATTTGTTGGTGAATGTCGGAGAGGTGCTTGGAACATTTTTGCTCTCTGTTACCATGTACGCGTGGGACCCCTGCTTTAAATTCGGCATTCCGTTGGAGTGTACATTCGGATAAATTCTGTTTATATCCCGAGAATTTATTTCAAATACTGGTTCTCAAGACACGAGGTCCTCTGCGCAAAATCTTGCATATTTTGTTTTGGCCTTGAGCCGAGCCGGAAGAAAAATAGAAGCAGAACTCTTATATGCGAGATATACTTTTCCCAATTATTATTGTTGTACTCTGCTCTTTCATGGAGTTGGTCTTATAACCACCCGGCTAAGAACAGTCCACCATTGTCATAAAAAGACATTGCCATCTGGCTTGGTCATGCAAGAAATATAATTCATATAAAGGAAAAAAGCTAAGGACGTTAGAGACAAAAACACGACATGTTTGTATCCCATCCTTATTGTTGTACTCTGCTCTTTCAGGCAGTTGGTCTTTTGAGCTACTGGCTTGGAACAGTCCACCATTGTCATAAAAAGACAGTCATCTGGCTTAGCCATGCAAGAGGGGTAACACATACAGAGCATAAAGCTAAGAACAAAAAACGTCACACACACACGCACACATACACACAGACATACACACAGACATACGCGCACACATATGTATGCATATATATTTCCTTGTTTAATTCCATTATAGTCTTTAAAAATTAAACAGGTTGATCATGTCGGTTGAATTTAACAAAGCTTGTTTGGATGAATGCTTTATTGCCTGAATACAACTTATGCACACACACATACACACACACACACATACACACACACACACGTGTGTGTGTGTGTGTGTGCGTGAGAGAGAGAGAGAGAGAGAGAGAGTATAAGATATTCAATAATATATTTTCCCCAAAATTGTGCCTATATTCATTAAAAAAAAAAACATGCAAAAGTTATTCAATAAAACTGCACTCGGCCACGCAGACGACCACGATACTGCACCATAAGCAAATAAATACCCAGATCAGGTGCGATTCATTTATGTCAGCAATCCCTTTCAAGGTGACGGCCTTCAAGAAATCCTTAGTATTATGGGATTGCTAATTACTCTGCATTCAAAGCAAGGGAGCTAGGGGTCAATTTTTTGGTGGGGTTGTGAAAGTTTCTTGGCCAGCCAATCCTGGGTCACGTGGAGGATATGGAAGGGAACAGATTCATTTTGAAAAATTTGCAGTAACCCCCTTGATACAGGTTTTGAGCACTGTTTCCAGCTACTTGATATGGACAGTAGCATTGACCTTGGGAACATGCGAGAAAAAATTGACGAAGAATGGCATATTCAGTGATAGTCGTGGCCCTTAAGAATGTAAAAAACAAAGTAAAAATGGTGTGCATCATCGTCTGTAACTTTGTCGTTCCTTTTATATATATATATATATATATATATATATATATATATATATATATATATATATATATATATGTATATTAAATTAATGAGAAAAAAGAACAGTAAAGAACGGTGTTCTTATTAATTATTTTTATTTTTAAAAAACAGTGGTCAATAAAATTCTGCAGAGCATAAACATAATAAATTTACTAATTTAAAAATATCGTCCCATCGCTACACAGGAATTAACATGTTTCAAATACAGAAACTAAAAAATTCAAATTTAATTATAGAATTAAATTAAAATCCTTAGTACTGTTTCATTTTCAAGCGATTTTTGGAATAACTTATTTTGAAATTTACTTAGTTTATAAGCACATACATTCTTGACATTAGTTGCTAAGGTTAGGAGGGAATTCAATCATTTTGACATGAGATGGTAAGGTATTCATTTCCACTGACAACCAGTGTATCAAAATGAGTTATTTTCCAAATGAGGTTAAGTTAAGGTAGGGTAGCTGTGCCTATTCAACAAATGATGACATCCGTTTTTTGCACGTCGTCTGTTTTTTTTTTATTTTCAGTGACAAAATTTTTTTCGGCAATTTGTTTTGCCGTTAAATTTGTAATTGTATGCACAAAGATTTTTTTCCAAAAGGGTTGTTTGAATATGAGTACGTCGTATTAAAATGCAATTTTAAATTATTCCTAATTCTAATTACTAATAGACTATACTTCTTTTTAAAAAAATAAATATATTAGAATTACTTTATTATTTAAAACTTATTATTCAGAGATCAAGTATAACTATGTATGTTTCATTTTTCATCTTTCTTCTTTTTTTCCATTTAATCGTTATTTAAGGAAAATCTTTGGCATTGTCTGCAAAAAATAGCTATTTCATTTCTTTGATTAAGTACATTTTTATTTTTCATAAACTTAATAATGTATAACTTTTCGTGTATGCACAAAGGACATGGGTCATTTAATGACCTACAAATTCAAGCTTTTCTTATTAATTTCCATTTTACAGTAGGTGTTTTATTGGTTTCTTTTAAGTGCCAGAAATATTTAGATAAGGACGTCTGATTTCGGTATTTACTTATTTTAAAAGAACTTTGATGTTGGTTCCAACTTCTTTTGAATTCATCTTTTGTGCATCCAATGTAGACTTTTACTTTGTCTGGATCCTCAACAGATGAGATATTGCATTGGTACACTATTGATTTAGTGCGACATTTATTATTAAGAGGACAGTTTCGAGGATT
>OZ038504.1:5867820-5900320 GCA_964036315.1 Acanthosepion esculentum
CATCTGATTATCATCTGTTCCCCAACATGAAAACACACTTAGCTGGGAAGCAGTATCGCAGTGATGATGACGTCTGTTGTAGCATACCTACGGATGATAATGGTATGTCCCCATTCACATAAATACAGTAGTAAATACTGTATGTTGGTCTGCAGTTGGAGATTCGTTTCCAGCTGTGCTGGTAAAACTCTCTGTCTCCGGGCAGAGACGGATCCCCAGACGAGGTTATGTCGAACGGGCTCGGATACCGCCACATTAAAATTGGCCGTGTGCCACATCTGAACGCGTGGGGCGGATGGTAGATATCCTGCAATTGGAGATTCATTGTGAAATTCACTCTTAGAAGTTGACTACTTCGTCTACGTGCCACTGGCGAATCTTATATGTGTTGTTCTTGTCCTAAGTATTATCGTTCATTACCAACTTTCGTTTGATTATTCTATTAAGTAACCTTCCCTTGGTTACAACAACGTCATATCCGCTGCTTTTGATATTTTTGACCTACAAGATGAACAATCTCCTTTAAACAGTCAGATGTCAGTTTACGTGGAAAGTTATTAAGAAGTGTTGAAATTAATGCATGCAAGATTTCACAGCTCTAGCACCACCCCTTCCTGGTTAGCCTATTAACCTTTCAGCTCACTCTCGTATTGCAAAAACTTTTTTGTAGATTCCCCACAAAGTTTCCGTAGCATTTCCTTATAACATTGCAAATACGTTGCTTTGTTACGTTACATTAGCATAAAGGGATAATAAATTCCATAAAGATATTTGGACTTGCAGTCATCATTTAAATTAGAGATTTATTTATTAAAATACGAAAAGGTGTTTTACACCTTCTATGTATATTGTTTTAGTGAAGAAAACATATTCTGATGTTACTATTGTCAAGTGCGGAAGTTTTCAGTTACAGCATTTCGCAACGTTACCATGATGTTGTGTCAACGTTGGAAAATGAACGACCAGTTTGCTGCCAGGAAAAACAACTGATTGCTACGTTACTGTTATGGTCCAATATCCTCGCACCACGGTTATGGTCCAAGGTTAGGACCAAGGAAGAACAACACGAACACAAGAGTAGAAAATAACAAAGATATATTACAACATAAATATAATACAAGAAGTTGAAGGTGTTAGTATTAACTGTCAGTCTGGTTTGGAGTGAACTAATATGTCTTGACTCGTTAGGTCTCGACTTATTCCTCTATATTTAACAACCCCCCACATGGGTCGTATGTGACACAAGGCCGGTTTAATGTGGTTTCTCCGTAGGCTCGGCCAAAAATATACCCATTAGAACCCGTATAAACGGGTTTAGATACTGTCTACCTCCCCGGACGAAACCTTGCCCTGCGGCAAAGCCTCGTCCCGGTTCCTCTCTGCCAAAGCAGAGAGTTCGACAAGAGTCGCGCACAGTCAGAGACTGCGACTCGACTCGTTCCTCGATATTTAACAACCCTCCCACGTGGGTCGAATGTGGCACAAGGCCGGTTTAATGTGGGCTCCCCGAGCCCGTAGACTCGGCCAAAAATATGCCCATTTAGAACCCGTATAAACGGGTTCAGGGACTGTCTACCTCCCCGGACGACACTTTGCCCTGCGGCAAAGCCTCGTCCGGGTTCCTCTCTGCCAAAGCAGAGAGTTCGACAAGAGTCGCACACAGTCAGAGACTGCAACTCGACTCGTTCCTCTCCTCACTCTCAGAGAGGCGCAGTATTTATAGAGTCAGGAAGAGTCCATTATCGTTATAGGTAAGTTCCCATAACAGTTACAAAACCATCACCAACATATCAAATATACCCCAAATCAAAATACAACGTTGCAAAAATGTTCCGTGTTAACTGGAACGGGGTACCCACATCAACGTCAGCCGTAGCAGCTATGGGTGCGTCTGGTGCAAAATAACCTGACGGGGCATATCACTGTTTTGCTGGTTTTGAATTCATAGTTGTCCTTTGAGACTTGTTGCCCTAGCAAGGAAAGAGAGATCTATTACTGTCAGAAGACGAATTCATTCTTTTTTCCAAAGGAATTAGTTCAAAGTGGACGCAACAGACTCGATCAGAATTTGAACTCGACATGCCGATTCCACTTTCCGCGCTGATATCCGTGATGCTACCCACGCATTGATATATCCCCAAAAGTAGACAGGATACAATATTTGTTGGTATATAAGACCTACAGTGTTTGGTATATGGAATTGGTATAAAAGCTCTATATGATCTGGAGATGGAATCATTTCGCCGGAGTTATTTGCCCAAAACACGTTTTGCATGAATAAATACCTCCACAAAATTCAACCCAGATATTGGCACGCAACCGAAACTGTTTTTTTTTTATTGATTGGCTTTCTGTGGCTTATCCATAATTTTTAAATGTTATTTAAAGCCAGAAAATATTTTTAGATTTTAAGAAGTCTTTATTTGAGATAATAATAGTTTAGTGTTAAAAATCTTACTAATTAAACCATAGCTAGGGGAGATGGGGTGGATTCATATATTTTCCAAAGGTGAATATGGAAGTGGATATCACAAACCCAACTGGAATTGGAACTTGGCTCTGCGATTAAAAAATCCGATTTATTATCCATTCTACCACTCGCACATGCAAGCATACAGCAACTGGTATTATTCCCCAGCAGTCACTTGTCTAGGAACTAAGCAGGGTTGACATTGCTTAACTCCGCTGATCGTACAGGAACTGGTGTTTCAGCGTGATGTGGCCGTAAATCCCGAAACATGTAAAGGGAACAGGTGAGGTGGGCAGTAACCCTACAACCACACACGGTCATATGACTGATGATGACATTGATGATGATGATGTTGATGATGATGATGACCTATGGGAATATAAAACACTCTATCTTTGCAGTGAATAGAAATTAATGGGCAGTACAAATGCTACATGAACTTCATACCTGATACCTCTTCGGTACTGTTCAAAACAAGTTCCTTTTTCGTGTATACATTACAAATGTATGAACTTCCAATATTCGGTGATGAAAGTAGGTCATCCATATATATATATATATATATATATATATATATATATATATATATATATATATATATATATATATGTGTGTGTGTATATATATGTGTGTTTGTGCGTGTGTGTGTATATATATATGTGTGTGTGAGTGTGCGTGTGTATATATATATATATATATATATATATATATATATATATATATATATATATATCTGCCATCATAAACGGCAGGTCTTATAGCAGTAATAACTGTGATATAGAAAGAGTGAAAAATAGAAAGAGTGTGAGAGAAGGATGTGCTTGGCGAGTGCTTGAGACGAGAAAGTCGCTAGACTAGTTTTATTTCACACACACAGACACACACACACATATATATGTATATACATGTGTATATATATGTGTGTGTGTGTGTATATATATATATATATATATATATATATATATATATATATATATATACATATATATATATATATATATATAATACTTCATAGGGCGTACATTGTTATTATTTTATTCCTGCTTAGTACCTCCACAAAAAGCGCATAGCATGATGAAAAAGACGCCAAACTTGACGAAAACAAAATTTTATCGTCTAAATGTTCACGTTATTATAAAAGAGGAAAGATTAAAGTATTTTGGGGGTATTTTTTAAAATTTTTTAATCGTTCTTAGCTCGTCCCAAATTTTCGTTAAAAATCTTTTTTTTTTGTCATCAAAACTGACAGATAATCAATCATTTTCAATCATTTTTTCCATTTTATAAAAATGATGAAAATCTCACTTTGAAATTCTTTTCGAAATCAATTATCATTTTTTCAAAACTTATTTTAATAAAATCAGAAATTATAATGTTTATTTAAAATATTTTAAACCAAGCTTAACTTAGCTTCTGCGCCGAAAAAATGTGATTTGAAAATAAAACAAAGCAGGTCATAAACTTTCGCGTCACTTGACAGGTGACGAAAGACATTTCCATGACGTTTAGATAGCTTACTGGAGGATAATTCTTTCTACGGATGCAGGGAAGTGAAATGATTTACATGTAAGTGAACAAATTTTTTACCTCGTTATCTTTAAGGAAAACTTTTAGCGCTCTAATTTTTTTTGTACTTAGCTTTCACCTTTACGTTTACGATGCTTTATGGAAAATATATTATAAAGAAATGAAAAAATAAGACTTAAGAGTGAGATTAAATTTCATAAGAAAGGTATCTAATTAATTTATAGGTACCTTTCTTATGAAATTTTATCAGAAGTGTACATAAAATACTATAATTTTATGTACATTTATTACATTTTACTGTGTTATTTGTATTTCCATTCATTTTATTATTAATTTTGATATTTCATTTATGGAAAAATGTCATAACTGAGATTAATATAAAAATAAGATCATATAAATTTTATAAGATGATACTGATACTTGTAGGTACCCTTCTCCGTTGAAATTGAAAAATCAAATTAACTTCTCCACACGTGTTTCGCAAGAGTAAAGGCCTTAACAGCGGAGAACAATGCTTAACTCAAATAACGCAACTTAATTGTATTCTGGTTGGTATTCCGTACTTTAAAATTGCCGCCCGATTATAAACACAAAATTACATTTCTTAATTACTGCGGATCTTCTGATCAGTCAAAACGATACCGTTTACAACGTGCTAAAAAAGATCTATCTCGTAAGGGCTCTTAGGAAACCTGATGCGGCTTTTAACTAATTTTATAATATTTTAAAAACTTAAATGTAAAAATCTATTATAATTAAAGAAATAACAAATAATTGTATTAAAAATTCATTTTTCATCAAAAAAATGTTTTGCTTTCAGAAAATATTGTTCATATTCATAGAAGCAACTAAAAGCAAATAAAAGCATTTGAAATTAAATAATATCTTTGTTTTATTGAGTTTTGTATGTTACAATTCAGAGCTGATTTTCAGGTACGTGGGGTCCAATTAAAAAAAAATGATTTGCATTCCTCAAAGCCTATTGTAATCACTAAACCCGATGCGATCAAATTTCTAGAGTTTTCATAAAATTAGTGGGGGGATTAGTAGTTTAATAGATATAAAAAAATAATTTCTGCCATGACTTTAATAAAAAAAAACATATTTATAATAATTTCCATCATCTATGAATAGTTTCTGAAAGTTTCATTAACTTCCTACAATTATTTTTTATTTTTGCAAGATTTTCCAAATTAATGTGTGTAATACAAAAAACAAAAAACGTGCTAAAAATTGTATATGTTATGTAGTAGTTCCGGTGATACAAAGAGAAACAAGGTTTTTTTAATAAAAATTTAGAATGTTCTAAAAAGAAATAAAAATTAAAAAAAAATAATTAAAAAAAACTTTGGTCTTTCGCCTTCTTAATAACATAAACATTTAGACAATAACATTTAGTTTTAGTCAAGTTTGGAGTCTTTTTTATCATGCTATGCCATTTTTTAGCGATTTCGTTGAGTTACCTATGCTTAGTGCTGTATTACCGGACTTTCATCGCTTACTTTTATTTCCTTGCTGCTCTCTTTTCATTGCTTACCTCTTTTTCTTTCTTAATTCTTGTGTTCATTCCTTACCGTTTTCTTTCACCCTTAACTCTTTCATTCATTGTTTACCCCTTTCTTCCTCAATTCTTTTTTATTCCTTACCTCATTCTTTCATTCCTAAATTCTTTTTTTTCTTACCACTTTCAAATCGCTTACCTCTTTCTTTCAATTCTCAATTTTTTTAATTCCATATCTCTTTCTTTCATGCTATCTTTATCTTTTATTCCTTAATTCTTTTTTCATTCGTTACCTCCTTTCATCCGTTACCACTTTCTTTCATAGTTTGAATTTTTCTTTCATTCCTTATTTTTTTCATTGCTTATTTTTTTCATTCCTTCTATTTTTCTTTCACCGTCTTCCTCTTTCTTTCATTCTTGAATTCATTTTTCATTTCTTGCCTCTTTTTTCACCTCTTTCTTTCATCGCTTATCTCTTTCTTTAATTGCCTACCATTTTCTTTCATCCATTACCACTTTCTTTCTTTCGTTCTTTCTTTTCCTATCACTTTTTCATTCTATATCTCTTTCTTTCATTATTCACAATTTTATTTCTATTCTTACCCCTTTTCTTCATTACTTGCCTCTTTCTTTCACCCTTTAGATATTTACATTCCTTACCATTTTCTTTCACCTTTTCTTCCTTTCATCGCTTACCTCTTTCTTTCCTCTTGCTGCAAACATATACTTTGCTTGCTAATGCTGCCATCAATCGGATCTCTTCTTTTTAGAAAGAAAAGAAAATGGTATACTCTCATTACATTATGATTCTATACAACATACACCGGAGTTGGCTGGGTATTGTAAACTTTAAAACTCTGGTGACGTAAGTTTTAGAAGACATTAGTCTACATTGCTGTTCCGCGCATATCTGATATACTATCGTTATCTATATGTTCTGCTGATGGTCTGTTGATAAGGCCTAAAAAAGTTATCAAGACAAAGAAATACTGAACGCTGTTTTCTTAAGCCTTCTTGTTTACAGAGAAGTACCATTTATTAGCCGGATATGTATCTTGCAAGGTGGCAATGCCAAATGTATTGTTTTACAACGGCAGGGCGAGAAATATTCTCTACTCTACGATGCTATTTTCTCAGCTGGGTGAACGGTAAAGGTGTTAAAAATTGCATTGATATTTTAATGGCAAAGAATATTTATAATTGGTCACGCCACCTTCTATCCGAAGACCATGAAGGTAATCTAAGCAACTAATCTGGGTATCTAGAATTGATTGTGAATGGAGTCATTAATTACAGGCATATTAATTATCTGGCATCAGTATTTTACTGGCTGCAAGAATGACTAGAATTGTTATCGCTACCTTCTATCTGATTATCCTGATTTTAAACTAAGTAACCAGGCTGGGCATGTAAAGTAAATGGTGACTGGAGTTATTAATTACAGACCTATTCCTTGCCGAGTATCTGGCATCAATATTTTACTGTCTGGAAGAATGTCTAGAATTGTTATCGTTACCTTCCATCCGAAAACCCCGAAAGTGATCTAAGCGACCAGGCTGAGCATTTAGAATATATTGAGAATGAAGTCATTAATTACAGACATATTCATTGTGGGGAACGTAGAACCTAGTTTCATTCAGATATACAGAATCAGTTAAGTTGAACAATGGTTTCTTTTTGTTGTTGTTTTTTTTTTGGTAGTTAATTCTATCGAGCCAATTTCCTCCACCAAACCATTTTCTATCTTTCATTACAACCTAGCAAAGGGAAATTATAGTTGTGTTTTATTAAGCTCTAACTGATATTTTATTCCCTTAATCAAACTGAACTAACTTTGATAAGATGTACAGATATTCAGCTAGAATATTTGGATAAGTAATCCTTGTTTTAAAGTATCACATTTCTTCGCGACAAGATTTATCCCAAATCTAGAACTTTCAATTAAAAATAACTGTGATTACTCTCCACAGATTCCTGTCTTCTGTGGGTCTAAGCAGCATTTGTCCCCTTATCATTATTCCTAGTCCCTGATCCATCATCAATTTACATAAACTCAGTGTTTTCATCTTCCCCTGTTGACATCACTCTATCCTGTAAGAGTTAAATTTTCCAAGCAGTCTTTTCTTATTATGCGTCCCAGAAATTGAAAATCTCTTCGTTCCCATTTTCTTTAAAACTTCCTCGTTGCTTACGCCTTCTGTTCATGGTATTCGAAGCATTCTTCTGTAGAACCACATCTCCGTCGTTTAAAAAAAAAACATGGAAAGTAATAGTTGTGGGGGCGGGAGGCTACCTTCACGTCACAGAATTGCACAAACCTCTATCAGTTGTTCCCTGACATAAGGAGAGATAGAGTAAACATCGGCTGTGTGGCTCATCTCACTTTTCTTTTCAAAATAATTTCGTTGAACATTCTGAAGATAACTGACACGTAAGCCATCAAATCCCCGCTGCTTCTTTGTTTAGCATAGAGAACAGAACTCGAATAATTCGACAACTGTTTAAAAATATGAATAGACAGCAATTTCATTTCTCTATGCATATATTTTTTATGTGCCATGTCCCTTCAGAAGGTGTATGATCATGGCTCACCACAGCTTCCTATATTTGTTGCTCTAAGCAATGTTTGCCCCTTTACTGACCCTTCCATTCAGACAATCATTTATACAAGGTAATTAGATAGGTTATTTGTAGTTTCCATCTGCCACTTTTTCAATGAATATATCCTGTTAGTGTCAAATTCTCCAAGCTTCTTTCCTCATTATGTGTGCCAGAAGTGCGAACTTTCTCTTTTCAGATTCTAAGTATGTGACAGTTTTGTTTTCATTTTTAATTAAAACTTCCTCGATGCTAACCCTGCTCCGACCATGATATTATCAGAATTCTTCGGTAAAATCACATCTCTGTTTCCTCAAGCATCCTCTCTATCTCTGCGGAAATTATCTAGCATTCATTGACGTATAGAAGGATTGATATTATACACCAGTTCTTTTTGTTTTTAATCGCAATTTTCCTGTTTCTTTGCTTAGCTTTTTTAAGGCATCTTTTGCTATTCCAATATGCTTTCGGACTTCGGTATCACGTTTTCCGTCATCTTCGTCATATTCAGTTCAAAGTTGTCGAAACAATCACAAACTGAATGCATGGCTTTTAATTTTATTGACTGCCATGATAACGGTGCTTAATGATTTGTAAAATCTTTTGCAATTAGATATTACTTGTGAATTACACTGTGCCGTAAGGTTGCAAACAGATTTTTTTATATAAAAAACTGAAGCTGCGATGATAACCTATCATCGATGGTGCGCCGTCTGTTGCACAAACAAAAAATTTGATATGATGTCTTTCTCTTTGAAATTCTCACATGTAATACTAATCACCTCCCACTTTTTGTGTCTATTTTAGTTGTCTTGTAAATAACTGCTATTAAACCAAACTTTCATCTCTGATGAAAGTAAACATAAATAAGAAACAAAGATTAATTCCTGGCAATGTGGATTTACCTTATCCTAAATCAAATACTATTGTAGTAAACATATTGCGTAATATACCTTCAGTGTTTTCAGTCGTCTTATCCACTCTTTATGTAACAGGTGAAGTCTTCGTTTATACATGAAAACCTCCTTTAGGAGAGTCTTGTAGAGTTAGATTAAATTAAGCAGATGAGAAAAGTCATGAAGAAGGGTTAAATCAAGCAGAGTTCGATAAAAGAAAGAACTAATTAAGTATCTTAATTAGAACCCTTAATTAAATAGCGGAAACAACTAGCAAGGATTGAACGCGGGATCTAGTAAATGCAGTATAACTGAAATACAAACAATATCCCTTCATTTAGCCTAGTTTGGGTTAGACATAATCTTTCCTTAGATATATATAAATCGATCAAATTCTTTAAATTGCATACTATTCCGCTAATATTACGTTGAAATATAGAAAGGGTCAAATTCTGGGTCTTGTGTCACTTTTCAGCGTTTGGGACATCGGGTGTTCAGACAAATAATGACTTTTGTGAACTTGATATGAAATTGCTGAATTATTCGTGCATAAATTATCTATTTAAGGAACTCATGTGGTGTGGTAAGGTGAGAAGTATCGGCAACCACCGTGAAGATTTATTTTTCCAGGGGACTATGAATGTTGATTTTCTAAGCGTAGCTTGGATGATGTGGCACAAGGCCGAAAATATCGGGTACCCAATGAGGATCAAACTAGTTCCCCTAACTAATGCTAGTTCCTCGATAACCAGAGCTGTCCTTCCAGGACTTGAATAATCGTCTCTGTCCAGGAAAGTCCGGACATTCCAGGCAGCAACATTCAGATTGAACTACTTTCATATTTTCCGTTTTTTGTTCTGTCAGGCGTCGTAATAGTGGAGGTTCATCCGCTGCGACAAGATGATCAGAATAGAGATTTACTAAGCGTTGCTTAGTTTTCTTACAAGGCCGAAAATATTAGGCACCCAGTGATGATCGAACTCACTACTCAGTCGTAATTAATCTAGTGAGACAAGTTTGCTGACCATTACACCACGCCAAAGTACCCAGGCGGATCAGGATAAGACAGACAAGTAAGTTTTACTCCACCTTTCTAGGGGCTGGTGCTATCCTTCAATAAAGTTGCCTGGACATTGGATCAACTGTCATATAGCGGAGTTGCCTGCAATTTCACCAACATACGTTTATCCTATGCCAGCCGCCTATGCTCAAACTTAAAATCTTTCAGGCCTGATTCCACCGCCTGCGCTCCATCACACAGGAGGGAAGGAGCCGGTTTCAATCCATAAATATACAGGGTGTAGTAAAAAATACTTTTACAAACCTTGGGGGCGAGTCCTCGCACCAAAACAAGGACAAAAGCCCATATAAAAATGTCCGAAAATCCCTTGCTATTGAGTTATCAAGTTTAAAGAAAGTTTACGGTAGATAGCACTGTCTTGCCATATAGACTAGGTTATATTTGTCATTCGTGTACATTTGTAGCTAGTCGGTCGTCAACATTTAACGTGTGTAATAGTGAGTTAACTGGGGGAAAAATGGCAGGATATTCATATCGTGAGCTATGATTTTTACACACGGCCGTGCGAATGGTAATTGACGCGATGCTGCACGGCTGTATCAGATTGCGTTTCCAGTCCGAAGGCAGCTGATTCATACAACCTTTGCTGCTGTTTATCGTCGCGTTGCTGCGACAGGATCCGTGGCACCACAAACTATGGATCGAGGAAGAACGAGATCTTCTCGTACGCCTGATCGCGAAGAACACATTCTAAAGGCTGTCAGAATCGATTCAGGTATCAGCAAACATCAAGTAGCCCTAGCATGTCGTACATATCATAGTACCAGATGGAAGGCACTTCAATAGCATCTCCAGTATTCGTATTATTTTCAACGTGTGCAGGGTCTTTCACCTTCTGATAACTGACCACAGGAGAATTTTTGCCGATGGTTTATTGCACAAACTGCCGATCCATTGTTTGTCGCTTCCGTCTTATTTACGGATGAGGCAACATTTTGGAAGAGATGGAATAACAAATTTACACAACCAACATTTGTTGGCGGATTGGAATCCCCTTGGTACAATATAGGCTAGACATAGGCATCAGTTTACGATTAATGTGTGGGGTGAAATTAACTGTCTGGTAGGTCCATGTGTTCTCCCAGCACGTCTTACAGGAGCTGCCCACAGGAACTTTATTTCGAACACACCTCCAGACCTGCTAGAGTATATACCCCTGCTGATAGGAAGACGCATGTGGTTTATGCATGATGGGGCTCCAGCACATTTTAGTCACATTGTTCATGATGCACTGGCTGACAGATACCATGAAAAATGGATAGATAGACGGGTACCGGTTCCATGGCCTGCACGTACCCCCGCCTCGGTCCTTTGTATTTTTATCTGTGGGCCACTTAAAACAATTGGTTTATGCAGTTGACATTAATAATGCAGAGACGCTTCATGAACGTGTCATGGGAGCCTGCGTACCCATTCGAGACCGTGTGGATGTATTTGAAAGGGTCTGCCAGTCAATGATCCGACGAATGCATGTGTGTGTAGAAGCAAGCGGTGGACATTTTGAACATTTCTTATGAGTTGCTGTGTTGAGGTAAAACGATGTCCGTTCGGACATTTTACATTGTTTTGGTGTCAGGAACCCACCCCAAAGTTTGTAAAAGTATCAACCTCCACCCGATGAGGCTAGAGTGTTTAGTCTACTCTGCTACGAGATGAATTTATGCCTTTCTCAAGAACATTATTACGAAAGGGAACGCAACAAACTGAACCGGAATTTGAACTCGACTTGACGATTTCACATTTCGCGCTTAAAAGCGTTGCGCTACTCGGATATCTAGATTTTGCAAAAATCTCTTCTACCCTTTATGTTAATATTCCTATTTTCTCCCAAGATGAACGGTACCACCCATTTCAGTTCTGTTGTAGTGGCGTGTTCTGAAAAATATGCAGGAGTAATCAAATAACACTTATTTTATTAGTCGAAAATTAGTACTTTAACATCTAAATAAAAAGTAGTGCTATAAACTGTTATCTAAACTTGCCATTTCAAACATAGTTCGATTATAACATTCTTGGCTTACGAGGAAAATTATTAGGAAGATTGTGGTAAGATCTGGTTTTCACCAAATCAACAGTAGCTGGACTGCTAGATGCTATGCGTACTGTCTGATTTTAGTAATTCCCAAAATTTATATTTCGTCTGAAGGTTTCATATAATATTATGGGAAGACATTATTGCAAATTGAATTTTTTATTAGATGTACGGATTTTCAAAGGCGAATATATGCTTACAAGTTTCAAGTGTCCGTTACAAGTCAGCCTACGCATAATGATGCAGTTGAAATAAATACGTTTTTCGCTACTGAGTTTCCTCTACACTCTCCGAAGTGCCCCTTGCTACCTCGAACAGGATTTCTTAAATGAGATAGATATCACAGTTAAGAAATGAACCCATTATAAATCTATATGATTTAATACTTTTACATTCGAATAAAATGGAATTTTGCTTCGAAAATATTAAGGTTCGTCAACAAATCCTTAATCTGACCCGGTTATAAGGTTGAATTTTGATCTGAAGTATGTCTGTATGACACTCGAATTCTTCTGTTACTGTTTCTTATCATTTGCAGACTTCGAGTATGAATCAAAGCTCGAGCGATACATTAGGCATATAACAAATGATATATTTTCTGACAGCATCAAAGGCGACCAATGCCTATGGCGTATAAAAAGGAAAGAGATTATGTTGAAAAAACATCTATTCTGATATTTTTTGATAATTAGGCCACTGATGATTTTATGCATCAACGTATTCATTCTCTTTGTCCAGAATTTCTGTCTGTTTCTGAAAGAGACGATAATGAAGTATGTATGCCGATTAAATGATAACATGAGACTTGAATCTTCATTACTTAACATTTTATTTACTCAAATATTTCGTTAGTTATTCTCGGACAGGCTGTGACATGCCAGAGACCCTGGATGCCTCTCTTTGCCTATCCTTTATCTGACAGGTCTTCAAATCTGGACTTTAAACTGACTTCTAAAATGGTCTCAATGCTCTGATGATGTAATGAAGTATGTGTGAGGATTAATGGATAACACGAAACTTGAATCTTCATTGCTTAACATTTTATTTACTCAAATATTTCGTCAGTTACTCTCGGCCAGGCTGTGACATGCCAGCGACCCTGGATGCCTCTCTTTGCCTATCCTTTATCTGACAGGTCTTCAAATCTGGACTTTAAACTGACTTCTAAAATGGTCTTAATGCTCTGATGATGTAATGAAGTATGTGTGAGGATTAATGGATAACACGAGACTTGAATCTTCATTACTTAACATTTTATTTACTCAAATATTTCGTCAGTTACTCTCGGCCAGGCTGTGACATGCCAGCGACCCTGTATGCCTCTCTTTGCCTATCCTTTATCTGACAGGTCTTCAAATCTGGACTTTAAACTGACTTCTAAAATGGTCTCAATGCTCTGATGATGTAATGAAGTATGTGTGAGGATTAATGGATAACACGAAACTTGAATCTTCATTGCTTAACATTTTATTTACTCAAATATTTCGTCAGTTACTCTCGGCCAGGCTGTGACATGCCAGCGACCCTGGATGCCTCTCTTTGCCTATCCTTTATCTGACAGGTCTTCAAATCTGGACTTTAAACTGGCTTCTAAAATGGTCTTAATGCTCTGATGATGTAATGAAGTATGTGTGAGGATTAATGGATAACACGAAACTTGAATCTTCATTGCTTAACATTTTATTTACTCAAATATTTCGTCAGTTACTCTCGGCCAGGCTGTGACATGCCAGCGACCCTGTATGCCTCTCTTTGCCTATCCTTTATCTGACAGGTCTTCAAATCTGGACTTTAAACTGACTTCTAAAATGGTCTCAATGCTCTGATGATGTAATGAAGTATGTGTGAGGATTAATGGATAACACGAAACTTGAATCTTCATTGCTTAACATTTTATTTACTCAAATATTTCGTCAGTTACTCTCGGCCAGGCTGTGACATGCCAGCGACCCTGGATGCCTCTCTTTGCCTATCCTTTATCTGACAGGTCTTCAAATCTGGACTTTAAACTGGCTTCTAAAATGGTCTTAATGCTCTGATGATGTAATGAAGTATGTGTGAGGATTAATGGATAACACGAAACTTGAATCTTCATTGCTTAACATTTTATTTACTCAAATATTTCGTCAGTTACTCTCGGCCAGGCTGTGACATGCCAGCGACCCTGGATGCCTCTCTTTGCCTATCCTTTATCTGACAGGTCTTCAAATCTGGACTTTAAACTGACTTCTAAAATGGTCTTAATGCTCTGATGATGTAATGAAGTATGTGTGAGGATTAATGGATAACACGAGACTTGAATCTTCATTACTTAACATTTTATTTACTCAAATATTTCGTCAGTTACTCTCGGCCAGGCTGTGACATGCCAGCGACCCTGTATGCCTCTCTTTGCCTATCCTTTATCTGACAGGTCTTCAAATCTGGACTTTAAACTGACTTCTAAAATGGTCTTAATTCTCTGATGATGTAATGAAGTATGTGTGAGGATTAATGGATAACACGAGACTTGAATCTTCATTACTTAACATTTTATTTACTCAAATATTTCGTCAGTTACTCTCGGCCAGGCTGTGACATGCCAGCGACCCTGTATGCCTCTCTTTGCCTATCCTTTATCTGACAGGTCTTCAAATCTGGACTTTAAACTGACTTCTAAAATGGTCTCAATGCTCTGATGATGTAATGAAGTATGTGTGAGGATTAATGGATAACACGAAACTTGAATCTTCATTGCTTAACATTTTATTTACTCAAATATTTCGTCAGTTACTCTCGGCCAGGCTGTGACATGCCAGCGACCCTGGATGCCTCTCTTTGCCTATCCTTTATCTGACAGGTCTTCAAATCTGGACTTTAAACTGGCTTCTAAAATGGTCTCAATGCTCTGATGATGTAATGAAGTATGTGTGAGGATTAATGGATAACACGAAACTTGAATCTTCATTGCTTAACATTTTATTTACTCAAATATTTCGTCAGTTACTCTCGGCCAGGCTGTGACATGCCAGCGACCCTGGATGCCTCTCTTTGCCTATCCTTTATCTGACAGGTCTTCAAATCTGGACTTTAAACTGACTTCTAAAATGGTCTCAATGCTCTGATGATGTAATGAAGTATGTGTGAGGATTAATGGATAACACGAAACTTGAATCTTCATTGCTTAACATTTTATTTACTCAAATATTTCGTCAGTTACTCTCGGCCAGGCTGTGACATGCCAGCGACCCTGGATGCCTCTCTTTGCCTATCCTTTATCTGACAGGTCTTCAAATCTGGACTTTAAACTGACTTCTAAAATGGTCTCAATGCTCTGATGATGTAATGAAGTATGTGTGAGGATTAATGGATAACACGAAACTTGAATCTTCATTGCTTAACATTTTATTTACTCAAATATTTCGTCAGTTACTCTCGGCCAGGCTGTGACATGCCAGCGACCCTGGATGCCTCTCTTTGCCTATCCTTTATCTGACAGGTCTTCAAATCTGGACTTTAAACTGGCTTCTAAAATGGTCTTAATGCTCTGATGATGTAATGAAGTATGTGTGAGGATTAATGGATAACACGAAACTTGAATCTTCATTGCTTAACATTTTATTTACTCAAATATTTCGTCAGTTACTCTCGGCCAGGCTGTGACATGCCAGCGACCCTGGATGCCTCTCTTTGCCTATCCTTTATCTGACAGGTCTTCAAATCTGGACTTTAAACTGACTTCTAAAATGGTCTTAATGCTCTGATGATGTAATGAAGTATGTGTGAGGATTAATGGATAACACGAGACTTGAATCTTCATTACTTAACATTTTATTTACTCAAATATTTCGTCAGTTACTCTCGGCCAGGCTGTGACATGCCAGCGACCCTGTATGCCTCTCTTTGCCTATCCTTTATCTGACAGGTCTTCAAATCTGGACTTTAAACTGACTTCTAAAATGGTCTTAATTCTCTGATGATGTAATGAAGTATGTGTGAGGATTAATGGATAACACGAGACTTGAATCTTCATTACTTAACATTTTATTTACTCAAATATTTCGTCAGTTACTCTCGGCCAGGCTGTGACATGCCAGCGACCCTGTATGCCTCTCTTTGCCTATCCTTTATCTGACAGGTCTTCAAATCTGGACTTTAAACTGACTTCTAAAATGGTCTCAATGCTCTGATGATGTAATGAAGTATGTGTGAGGATTAATGGATAACACGAAACTTGAATCTTCATTGCTTAACATTTTATTTACTCAAATATTTCGTCAGTTACTCTCGGCCAGGCTGTGACATGCCAGCGACCCTGGATGCCTCTCTTTGCCTATCCTTTATCTGACAGGTCTTCAAATCTGGACTTTAAACTGGCTTCTAAAATGGTCTCAATGCTCTGATGATGTAATGAAGTATGTGTGAGGATTAATGGATAACACGAAACTTGAATCTTCATTGCTTAACATTTTATTTACTCAAATATTTCGTCAGTTACTCTCGGCCAGGCTGTGACATGCCAGCGACCCTGGATGCCTCTCTTTGCCTATCCTTTATCTGACAGGTCTTCAAATCTGGACTTTAAACTGACTTCTAAAATGGTCTCAATGCTCTGATGATGTAATGAAGTATGTGTGAGGATTAATGGATAACACGAAACTTGAATCTTCATTGCTTAACATTTTATTTACTCAAATATTTCGTCAGTTACTCTCGGCCAGGCTGTGACATGCCAGCGACCCTGGATGCCTCTCTTTGCCTATCCTTTATCTGACAGGTCTTCAAATCTGGACTTTAAACTGACTTCTAAAATGGTCTCAATGCTCTGATGATGTAATGAAGTATGTGTGAGGATTAATGGATAACACGAAACTTGAATCTTCATTGCTTAACATTTTATTTACTCAAATATTTCGTCAGTTACTCTCGGCCAGGCTGTGACATGCCAGCGACCCTGGATGCCTCTCTTTGCCTATCCTTTATCTGACAGGTCTTCAAATCTGGACTTTAAACTGACTTCTAAAATGGTCTCAATGCTCTGATGATGTAATGAAGTATGTGTGAGGATTAATGGATAACACGAAACTTGAATCTTCATTGCTTAACATTTTATTTACTCAAATATTTCGTCAGTTACTCTCGGCCAGGCTGTGACATGCCAGCGACCCTGGATGCCTCTCTTTGCCTATCCTTTATCTGACAGGTCTTCAAATCTGGACTTTAAACTGACTTCTAAAATGGTCTCAATGCTCTGATGATGTAATGAAGTATGTGTGAGGATTAATGGATAACACGAAACTTGAATCTTCATTGCTTAACATTTTATTTACTCAAATATTTCGTCAGTTACTCTCGGCCAGGCTGTGACATGCCAGCGACCCTGGATGCCTCTCTTTGCCTATCCTTTATCTGACAGGTCTTCAAATCTGGACTTTAAACTGACTTCTAAAATGGTCTCAATGCTCTGATGATGTAATGAAGTATGTGTGAGGATTAATGGATAACACGAAACTTGAATCTTCATTGCTTAACATTTTATTTACTCAAATATTTCGTCAGTTACTCTCGGCCAGGCTGTGACATGCCAGCGACCCTGGATGCCTCTCTTTGCCTATCCTTTATCTGACAGGTCTTCAAATCTGGACTTTAAACTGGCTTCTAAAATGGTCTTAATGCTCTGATGATGTAATGAAGTATGTGTGAGGATTAATGGATAACACGAAACTTGAATCTTCATTGCTTAACATTTTATTTACTCAAATATTTCGTCAGTTACTCTCGGCCAGGCTGTGACATGCCAGCGACCCTGGATGCCTCTCTTTGCCTATCCTTTATCTGACAGGTCTTCAAATCTGGACTTTAAACTGACTTCTAAAATGGTCTCAATGCTCTGATGATGTAATGAAGTATGTGTGAGGATTAATGGATAACACGAAACTTGAATCTTCATTGCTTAACATTTTATTTACTCAAATATTTCGTCAGTTACTCTCGGCCAGGCTGTGACATGCCAGCGACCCTGGATGCCTCTCTTTGCCTATCCTTTATCTGACAGGTCTTCAAATCTGGACTTTAAACTGACTTCTAAAATGGTCTCAATGCTTTGATGATGTAATGAAGTATGTGTGAGGATTAATGGATAACACGAAACTTGAATCTTCATTGCTTAACATTTTATTTACTCAAATATTTCGTCAGTTACTCTCGGCCAGGCTGTGACATGCCAGCGACCCTGGATGCCTCTCTTTGCCTATCCTTTATCTGACAGGTCTTCAAATCTGGACTTTAAACTGACTTCTAAAATGGTCTCAATGCTTTGATGATGTAATGAAGTATGTGTGAGGATTAATGGATAACACGAAACTTGAATCTTCATTGCTTAACATTTTATTTACTCAAATATTTCGTCAGTTACTCTCGGCCAGGCTGTGACATGCCAGCGACCCTGGATGCCTCTCTTTGCCTATCCTTTATCTGACAGGTCTTCAAATCTGGACTTTAAACTGACTTCTAAAATGGTCTCAATGCTCTGATGATGTAATGAAGTATGTGTGAGGATTAATGGATAACACGAAACTTGAATCTTCATTGCTTAACATTTTATTTACTCAAATATTTCGTCAGTTACTCTCGGCCAGGCTGTGACATGCCAGCGACCCTGGATGCCTCTCTTTGCCTATCCTTTATCTGACAGGTCTTCAAATCTGGACTTTAAACTGACTTCTAAAATGGTCTCAATGCTCTGATGATGTAATGAAGTATGTGTGAGGATTAATGGATAACACGAAACTTGAATCTTCATTGCTTAACATTTTATTTACTCAAATATTTCGTCAGTTACTCTCGGCCAGGCTGTGACATGCCAGCGACCCTGGATGCCTCTCTTTGCCTATCCTTTATCTGACAGGTCTTCAAATCTGGACTTTAAACTGACTTCTAAAATGGTCTCAATGCTCTGATGATGTAATGAAGTATGTGTGAGGATTAATGGATAACACGAAACTTGAATCTTCATTGCTTAACATTTTATTTACTCAAATATTTCGTCAGTTACTCTCGGCCAGGCTGTGAAATGCCAGCGACCCTGGATGCCTCTCTTTGCCTATCCTTTATCTGACAGGTCTTCAAATCTGGACTTTAAACTGGCTTCTAAAATGGTCTTAATGCTCTGATGATGTAATGAAGTATGTGTGAGGATTAATGGATAACACGAAACTTGAATCTTCATTGCTTAACATTTTATTTACTCAAATATTTCGTCAGTTACTCTCGGCCAGGCTGTGACATGCCAGCGACCCTGTATGCCTCTCTTTGCCTATCCTTTATCTGACAGGTCTTCAAATCTGGACTTTAAACTGACTTCTAAAATGGTCTTAATGCTCTGATGATGTAATGAAGTATGTATGCCGATTAAATGATAACATGAGACTTGAATCTTCATTACTTAACATTTTATTTACTCAAATATTTCGTTAGTTATTCTCGGACAGGCTGTGACATGCCAGCGACCCTGGATGCCTCTCTTTGCCTATCCTTTATCTGACAGGTCTTCAAATCTGGACTTTAAACTGACTTCTAAAATGGTCTCAATGCTCTGATGATGTAATGAAGTATGTGTGAGGATTAATGGATAACACGAAACTTGAATCTTCATTGCTTAACATTTTATTTACTCAAATATTTCGTCAGTTACTCTCGGCCAGGCTGTGACATGCCAGCGACCCTGGATGCCTCTCTTTGCCTATCCTTTATCTGACAGGTCTTCAAATCTGGACTTTAAACTGGCTTCTAAAATGGTCTTAATGCTCTGATGATGTAATGAAGTATGTGTGAGGATTAATGGATAACACGAAACTTGAATCTTCATTGCTTAACATTTTATTTACTCAAATATTTCGTCAGTTACTCTCGGCCAGGCTGTGACATGCCAGCGACCCTGGATGCCTCTCTTTGCCTATCCTTTATCTGACAGGTCTTCAAATCTGGACTTTAAACTGACTTCTAAAATGGTCTTAATGCTCTGATGATGTAATGAAGTATGTGTGAGGATTAATGGATAACACGAGACTTGAATCTTCATTACTTAACATTTTATTTACTCAAATATTTCGTCAGTTACTCTCGGCCAGGCTGTGACATGCCAGCGACCCTGGATGCCTCTCTTTGCCTATCCTTTATCTGACAGGTCTTCAAATCTGGACTTTAAACTGACTTCTAAAATGGTCTTAATGCTCTGATGATGTAATGAAGTATGTGTGAGGATTAATGGATAACACGAGACTTGAATCTTCATTACTTAACATTTTATTTACTCAAATATTTCGTCAGTTACTCTCGGCCAGGCTGTGACATGCCAGCGACCCTGGATGCCTCTCTTTGCCTATCCTTTATCTGACAGGTCTTCAAATCTGGACTTTAAACTGACTTCTAAAATGGTCTTAATGCTCTGATGATGTAATGAAGTATGTGTGAGGATTAATGGATAACACGAGACTTGAATCTTCATTACTTAACATTTTATTCACTCCATTATTTCGTCAGTTACTCTCGGCTTGTATATGATGCCAGGCCCGATGTCGTCCCTCGATTCGTCCAACCCTAAATTCTTCTGTGATGCCTGACAGAGTCTACCTGAGACTCTTGTTTATAAATCCATCTGTCTACCTTTGCTTATTCTCACACTTATAATACCGGCTGCAGTTGTTAGTTTTATTCACTTCAGCATTCGGTTACTTCGGGTTCAACTTTGTTCTTCACTGATTCGAACCAACTCTGTGGAATTTTACTTATTCTGTCTGTTTCGTTTTGACTCAACTTGACTAATGCGACATCTATCACCAAAACCACACTCCCGCTTTCTACTTATAAACATTTCACACGCTGCCTTGGTAGTGAATCACGCCTTGGCGTTTAGAATATTATTGAACCAAAGATAAACACACAAGGAATTGGTTTTCAACGAGAATTTTCGCTGCCCACTGTATTGCTAAATTTATTCCCTTTATTGTGGCGTCCAACTCAGCAAGATTGGTGTGCTGTGTTCTATTCAGCACGCAGCTAGCCAGCGTCTTCAATGGTAGACCCGTTCACCTCTAGTGGTACTTCAGCCGCTAAAGAGCTTGCGTCAACCCAACCATTGAATTGCTTGATATTCACGTATCATTCACCTCTGATAGTGTCGTTTGACTTCGCCCTCTCTACAGTGTCTGTTAACATCTTCTTGTGCGTGTTATCATCTGTTTTGTCGTCTCATCCTTTCGTTGCCGCATCTGCCCTGCGCTTCATAATATCGGAACCATCTGCATTTTGAGCGATGCCCAACAAGCTTTTTGACAAAGGGAAAAGTCTTTTATTATTGTAATAAGTGCATTCTCCCGTGTTCGCTTTAAGATGCCATTCTACCCCAAAACTGTCAAACCAAGCACTTTGCAACTTTACTTATGAGGCCAAATCGTGATGGGTGTTTTGTGAAGCATGAGGTTGTTACTACACCCTCATTGACAGATGTCATCGATGCTCACCGAGGTTGTATTTTCATTACCTCTTCTTGGAATAGCACAAATCTCTCGGTGGATTTAATTATTTACGGTGTGACGTTAAGCCCAAATACAAGTCTGGGCAGGCAGTACATCTTGCCGTGGTACATAATTGTCTGGTACGACAAGAGTGACTTGTGGATGTGCTCATGTAAATAGGCTGCCCTGAGATCTAATAAAGTGTTCCTTGACAATGCTACACCCTCAGTTTGCTGGTACAAACGTCTGTATCAGCTGTAAATGCGTGGATGTGCTGATTTAGCACCATGTAGTCCATTATGGGGAGGAACCTTTGACTTATTCTGCTGCACTACGGCATTAATGGAATTATTCCTTTTGGAGGTCTTACTCATCATGGAGAATTATCCAGTCGTTTTTTACCCACTGCTTAAGTTCTTCATCGTACACACCCCTGACCTTTGCAGACATGAGCTATTCCGTCATGTGGTAGGAACGTTATATCTCGCCCACTTTTGCGATGCGGTTCACTCGTTTAGTCGTTGATTGAATTCTGCATGGAAGTCAATTTCATTAACGTACAGCACTGGAGACGCGGGAACTCTTTCCTGGCGAACCGCACCACACCTATCCTGAGATCTAATAGAGAGATCCTTGGCAAGGCTATTCCCTCAATTTGCTGGTGCGGACGCCCGCATCAGATATAAATGTTCCAACTTGATGGTTCAATATCCTGTAGCCCATTACGGGGACGAACCTTTGACTTATTTTGCTGCACCACGTCCATTAGTGGAATTAATAATTTTGGAGGCCCCCGTTGTGCGGTTTTGCTTGGTAGGTGCGTTACATTCCAACCACTTCTACGATGAAGTTCATTTGTTTTGCCACTTATCGAATTCTGCATAAATGTCAGTTTCATCAACGCAGAGAACTGCAGACATGGGCAACTTTTTCCCTCGGAACCGCACCTTACCTGATGGTGAAATTGAGATACCGTCTTGTGCCTTGATTATGCCAATGCTGCCTAATAAATAAAACTCCAGGTATTTTCCGTGAAACACCAAAGCGTTTACCAAAACGGTCTTTCCATTGCCTACCCTGAGGTCAATAGTGTCAAGTCCATATGCGTGCGTTCCGCTACCGATCGTTACTATATCTACGCTTTTATATTTCTATGTCGGGTTGCTGACAATAGTGCGACAACGACTGGAATCTATTCGTGTGACGCACCGTTTTCCACATACGAACGCCTCAACTGTGGGTAAGGCGAATGTAGGAGACCGGTGTTCTTATTCCTTTTTTTTCCGGCAATCACGCGACAGATGAACCGTTTCCAGAGACCGAAAGCAGCGTGTGATATTTCTACGCTGCCTTTGCTCTCAATCTTTAGGCCTATTCTGTCGAGCAAGACCAAAGTTGATCATGTGATTGAGATCTTAAGACATGATAAAACGATTCACATTATAAATGAATTTTCGAAGATCATAGTTAATGTTAAGGGGTCTCCCCTTTTTACCCAAATAGACTCACCCAAGGTATACATATATTACTACCAGTGAATACCCGGACAGTCTGTAGTATGAGAGTTGTATTAGAGGAGGGTAGCACAAGAGTCACCGTCACGAACACCTAGACTCAGTAAGGAGTCATACCGCGATACTTCAATACCAAGACTGTATATATATTATTGCTACTAACCCGTATTACCAGTTTGTATTATTACGTTAATACATTTATTTTCCTTATCTATTCTTGGCGTTTGTTATTTATTGATATCGGATTTCATCCCGGAATCCACAACAGTTAACTGGAAAGCAAGAAGCCGGGCGAGAGTTCCAAAAGCGAGAAGTGCGAGAGAAAAAAGTGTTACGTTTACAGCTAGACATTTCACTATAAAAGGATGAGACCTTGCCGCCAATCTAGTACTGCGCTTACATTAATAAAGTGTGGATACAATAGATGCAAATTCATCAGAACAATTGTTTGTTTAGTTTGATTTACGGCATATCAACCCATTGGCTCATTTAATCCCGAAATTTATTTTTTTCATAAATAAAGGTTTGTATTTAAGCAGTCAATGTTTTTTTTGGCTAGTAAGACTACTGTTAGTTATGGTTATTTTTTGTTAAATTATATTTTTAAGATCAGTTTAATTTTTCTTAGAAACAGGAATATGTAAAGTGGATCAGTATTTTGAAAAAGATATTTAAAGTGTTTTCTTTGGTAGTAGTTTAAGCGAACTGAATTAAAATTGATACAGTTTTTGCAGTATGTGTTTTATGGTGTATGGCTCTTTGCATGACATACATACCGGAAGATCTTCCTTCTTTTAGGATATAAAAATGGGTTATGGTAGTACGTCCAAAATGGCGCCTGGACATAATCACTTCTCTTCAAGTTTGGCGTTTCTAATGCTATTCTCCTATAGTAGGTTTAATTTTGAACAGTTTATTATTTGGGCAAGAGTTACTGTTGTGGATTCCGGGAATGGAATCCTGCACAAATAAATAAACAACGCCAGTAATTGAGATAGAAAAATAAGTGTATTAAACGTAAGAATACAGACTTGAAGTGAAGATTAGTAGTCCAGGAATGCGGGTTAGTAGAAAGTATATGTACAAGTCTCTGTAAGTGAAGCCGTAATTATCTCTCTCTCTCTGGACTCTAGTATAACTCTCTGTGAACACTCTGTGTACTGTCTCCGTATCTCTCACCCTGACTCAACGTATCTCACCCTGACTCAACGTATCTCCCTGCAGGTATTTTCTCTGTCAGTATAAGTATACTTTGGACGAGTCCATCTTGTGTAAAAGGGCTCTGCCCCACAACAGTTACATAGATTCTGCCACTTCTCTCTGATATTTTTTTTACTGATTGTTGGGTTTAGGTCTGTATATGGGACTTTGGTATTTAAGGAGTCTCATATGTTTTCTTTTTTTTTCGTATTAGATGGTTTTCTTACTGTTGAATCTGCTCTATCATTCCCTGTGTATGGTTTGGTATCCACCAAAAGACAATATCTGTATCTAAGCTATTGATCCTGTTCAGTAGTTTAATGATAAGTGGATTTGACTTTTTTTTGTTTTTCAGTGCATACAATAAATTTTGTTTGTTTACTTAAATTTATAATGTCAAAGGCCAAGTCAATAGCTAACACCTCGGTACTAAATATGGAAACCTTGTCTGTGAGTGATTTCATTCATTTTAATTTGTGGTCAACGGCTGCACATCAAACTGTATCGTCATCTTTAGATCTATCCGTATAGATGAACAGGTGGTCTGCATAGACATCTTTGATGGAGAGTAATTCTTCATGAAATGTGATATTGCTGGTTTTGAATTTTTGGAACCTACTGAGTTTTAAAAGGGAGTTTGGTTGTTTTATCATTCAGAGATGTGTTTTAGGTTTGATGGACTCATGAATTTCTGCTGTATTTATTTGACTTTTTCAACGATATTTTTCATTTTTCAGCTGCCAATTTGACCTTTTATCGAAGCAATCAGACTTACATGTTTAAATAGTTGTATCATCAGCATAGATACCGAGTTGAGAATTGATGACCTCTGGAAGGTCATTGTTAACAACAGATTGTAGGCCATTTTTTAAATCAGCCGACAATTTGACTTTATCGAAGCAATCATTGACAGGAGTAAATAGTTGTGTCATCAGCATAGATACCAAGTTGAGAATTGATGTGTTTGATTTTTCAAGTGTTAGGGTCAGAGGTCAGGGTTGAATTTATTTTCGTAATGAGTGCATATTATAGAACTACGAAATATTTATTCGTAAATTCGCTAAATGACATCAAATCCAAAGTCTATTTTACGATTAAAGCATATAGGAATAAAAAGAATTGACAAGAGGAAAACTTATTTTTACAACGCATTTCGTTCCCTGTGGAACTTTATCAAGGCAAATGTAGAAATCTATTGAGAATCCTGTATTTGTCGTAAAGAAGAAAATAACACTATGCGTTCCAATTTAAATTTGAAAAACATTTTAATACATATTTAAAAAATCTCTCGATGTTATGGAAACTATGGAGGACGCTACGCGATATAATTTTTTGCATGTTTCTAAACGAAAGTGAATTAATGCTATTATTAACACTATAATTAAAAAGCAATAAATTAACATTTCCTTTAATTTCTTAATATTTGTATAATTTAAAGGTTGCGTAATATAATGGTTATACATAAATATGTTGGTTTAAGAAAAGAGAAATTCGCTTAACGGATCTTTGAAAAACTCCAGGGCGTATAATAACGTTTAAGCGAGTCTTTCTTAATGTACTTATCAGAACTTTTCGTCTCAGCAACTTATTTTCTTTTAACAAGGATAAGGTCTTTGAGATCGACGTTTTGTTTGAAATTATTTCTCTGTCTGACTAATTCATTGGATAAACTGTTATATCGATCATTTTTCTTCTTCATAAGTACCTTTTTTTTTAATGTTTCTGGAAGTTTCACTAATAGTCGTCGTCGGCGGCTTTATTTCGTATCCGAGACTTACTTTATGATAATGGCATTGAGGATTAAGTAGACCAATTCTTGCATGGAAAAGCCAATGGCATCGACTGCATGATAATATTGGTGGAGGACGAGGTCGATTTTGTCGAGCTTTTCTATCTTGTCGGTTGATTTTTTTCCTTTTCTCTACCTGCTTCAGAATTATTGCTTTTATAGTTATTTTTGGTTATGATAATTTCCACAATAGTTCGTTGTAAGTAATCTAATATTAAGATGGAATACACAGGATGGGTCAAAAGTCACCAAGTGATTTCAAACTTTAAAAACTCCTTTATTTTTTAACTTTAATTCACAATACCGTAGTCTTATATAGAGTACATATGGGAAATAAATTTATACTTGCTTCTTTTAAATGGCGTCCATTTTCAGCTTCGCACGAACGTGCACTTTCTAAAGAAATTTTCCATCACAGCTCCCACTGTTTCAGACTCTAGTGCTTTGATGTCTGAATGTTATCCTTCAGTTGCTGGAGAGTCTGTGGCTTGTTGACATAAATATTTTCTTTGAGATAACCGCATAGGAAGAAATCAGGGTTAGTCAGATCAGGTGTACGTGATGACAAGTTTATGCCACAACCGCAAGAAATTATTCTTTTCCCACAAATTAGCCTGAGAAGCTGGATTGTGACCCTTGCCGTTTCAGCTGCCGCCCTATTTTGTTGTACGGAAACCGGTTGGTGATCTTAAAAATCCGTTGGGGGGACGAGAAAGCCTTCGAGTTGATGTGCTAAGATCTTCTTCTATACTCTCATTTACTCTCTCAAATACTCCTTCGTTCCTAACTGAACCTTTTCTCACAAAACTTAGAGAAACACACACCGTTATGGCGACGGT
This sequence comes from Acanthosepion esculentum, assembly GCA_964036315.1. Classification (NCBI taxonomy): domain Eukaryota; kingdom Metazoa; phylum Mollusca; class Cephalopoda; order Sepiida; family Sepiidae; genus Acanthosepion; species Acanthosepion esculentum. The sequence continues at coordinate 5,894,762 of OZ038504.1, forward strand.
GTACTCGTTGAATTTGAATTATTGATGGTTTTGGTGGAAAGACTTCATTATTGCATTCGTTTTCAAGTTGTGTATTTCTACATGATTCATTGCCAAAGACTCCTTTATAAAATACCTGTAAAAAAACTAACAAATCTTAATAAACTAAAAAAAGTTTTAAACTTTATATCTCTTGGTGACTTTTGGGCCAACTTGTATTATTTTGAATAGTTGATGTTATGGAGTTGGCAGAGCGCATAATAACATTTGCCACAATAACATCGAATATCAACTGATTCATGAAGCGTATAATAATTTTTTTCTAATCAAAAGGAAAAGATAAACAAATACATCTGGTATATAAAGAGTTAGTTTTTGTGAACAAAGCAAAAATCAACCGATACATGTTTCATATAATAAATAATATATTCATAGATAAAATCTAAGGTCAACCAACATATGAAGCAAATAATAACGACTATATTAAATAATTTCAAAAGAATTTTATTTTATTTATTCTAACGTATTTTTATAACTTCAAACGTTATCTTCAGTGGTTAACCGTATTAGCCTAGACGCTACGTTTTTTTTACGTATTTACTCGTCTACCACTGAGTAAACTTGAAAAAAGTATTAAAGAAAATATGCCCTACGGCAGGATCCGAGCTTTATATGAAGATTATAACCGGAAATGAAATGAATAATCGACTTCTATCTGAATCATATTAAAAGGGAATAAAATGAATGGACGACCTCTACAAGAAGCAGATAATAATATATGACATGGAATAAAAGGAGTGATCGAGCTATACAAGAAGCAGATAATAAAATATAACATGTATAAAATGAATGATCGACCTCTACAAGAAGCAGATAATAAAAATTGACATGGAATAAAATGAATGGTTGACCTCTACAAGAAGCAGATAATAAAATATGACATGGAATAAAATGAATGATCGACCTCTACAAGAAGCAGATAATAAACTATGACATGGAATAAAATGAATGGCCGATCTCTACAAGAATCAGATAATGAAATATGACATGGAATAAAATGAAAGACCTATCTCTACAAGAATCAGATAATAAAATATATGGAATAAAATGAATGATCAACCTCTACCAGAAGAAGATAATAAAATATGACATGGAATAAAATGAGTGATCGATCTCTACAAGAAGCAGATAATAATATATGACATGGAATGCAATGAATGGTCGATCTCTACAAGAATCAGATAATAAAATATGACATGGAATAAAATGAATGATCAACCTCTACAAGTAGCAGATAATAAAATATGACATGGAATAAAATGAATGGCTGATCTCTACAAGAAGCAGATAATAAAATATGACATGGAATAAAATGAATGGTCAATCACTATACGAAGCAGATAATAAAATATGACATGGAATAAAATGAATGATCGACCTCTACAAGAAGCAGATAATAAAATATGACATGGAATAAAATGAATGGTCAATCTCTACAAGAAACAGATAATAAAATATGACATGGAATAAAATGAATGGTCGATCTCTACAAGAAACAGATAATAAAATATGACATGGAATAAAATGAATGGTCGATCTCTACAAGAAACAGATAATAAAATATGACATGGAATAAAATGAATGATCGACCTCTACAAGAAGCAGATAATAAAATATGACATGGAATAAAAGGAATGATCGATCTCTACAAGAAGCAGATAATAAAATATGACATGGAATAAAATGAATGGTCGACCTCTACAAGAAGCAGATAATAAAATATGACTTGGAATAAAATGAATGGTCGATCTCTACAAGAAACAGATAATAAAATATGACATGGAATAAAATGAATGGTCGATCTCTACAAGAAACAGATAATAAAATATGACATGGAATAAAATGAATGATCGACCTCTACAAGAAGCAGATAATAAAATATGACATGGAATAAAAGGAATGATCGATCTCTACAAGAAACAGATAATAAAATATGACATGGAATAAAATGAATGGTCGATCTCTACAAGAAACAGATAATAAAATATGACATGGAATAAAATGAATGATCGACCTCTACAAGAAGCAGATAATAAAATATAACATGGAATAAAAGGAATGATCGATCTCTACAAAAAGCCGATAATATAATATGACATGGAATAAAATGAATGGTCGATCTCTACAAAAATCAGATAATAAAATATGACATGGAATAAAATGAATGGTCGATCTCTACAAGAAGAATATTATAAAATATGACATGGAATAAAATGAGTGATCGACGTCTACAAGAAGGAGATAATAAAATATGACATGGAATCAAATGAACATGAATGCATTAAATGTGATCCGAGATTAAAAGAATGATGAAAAACTGCATGGAAATTTTAATCAAATATGGCACGTGATATAATAAATCCTCGACATCTACGATTGTAAGAAAATCCTGGCCGGAATGAAAAGAATGATCAACTACTATTGGAATCATATAGTTAAATATGACGGGTAATAAAATAAATGGTCGACTGTTACATAAAGATTATCATTAAATATTACATGTAATCAAATTGTCGAGCTCATCATGTATATTATAATTAAATATACCCGGGATGAAATGAATGATTAATAGCATAATGATTATAATTAAATAAGGCCTCGAATGAAATGAATGATCGACCCCTACACGAACATTATAATTAGATATATTTGGAATGAAATGAATGATCAATTGCGTAATGATTATAATTAAATATGTCCCCGAATGAAATGAATGATCGACCTCTACACGAAGATTATAATTAGATATATTCGGAATGAAATGAATGATCAATTGCATCAAGATTATAATTAAATATGACCCCGAATGAAATGAATGATCGACCTCTACACGAACATTATAATTAGATATATTCGGAATGAAATGAATGATTAATTGCATAAAGATTATAATTACATTTTATAATAAAATATGAACCAGAAATAAATAATGATCGACCTCGACATAAAGATTATAATTAAATATGTCCCGGAATGAAATGAATTATCAACCTATACATGGTGCATATTGAAATATGACACAGAATAAAATGTGTGGTAGATCTTTTTTTTTTAAGCTTATCACCCCAAGCAAGGCTGGAAGCCACTAGCACGCAAGGGGTTACAGAAGGTTTGGTGGAAGAGCAGATATGAGTGGTAAAGGAGAGGATGTGGAGAAAGACAGTGGGTCGATCAAGGCAAGGGGGTTACAGAAGATTTGGAGCGAGAGCAGATAGGAATGAAAGGTGAAAGAATGTGGAGAAGGGAAGTGGATGGATCAAGGCAACTGGAGATGTCGATTGACGTTACACTTAAATAGTTGGAGATTGTATTTGTCAGGGAAACAGGAATAAGGAAGGGAGTTCCACAGGCGAGATGTGCGAGATATGAAGCTATTGGAGTAGAAGAGACGTCTACATCTAACAGTTTCAACAGTGAAGGGTGGGAACGGGATGCCAGCCTCGTAGGACGTTTAAATTCATGGGGCCTACGAACCAGCGAAAGCAGCTCATCGGAGCAATTACCGTGAAAGTATTTGTAAAAAAGACAGAGCGAGGCAACGTCGCGTCTGTGAGCGAGCGACTGCAGACGATATGACAGATCGGGGCCAATTACATTGCATATCCGTCTCTGGATCTTATCAAGAACCTTGAGGCAAACAGCAGGGGCTCCAGACCATATATGGCAGCAATACTCCATGCAAGGGCGAATGGTCGGTTTATAGCTTTGGAGGATCGATTCAGGGGAGAAAAATTTCCTGGCTCGGGACACGGAGCCAACTATGACTGATTCATTGTAATATAAATTAAACTGCCCCACATATTTGATTTAGAAGATTATTATTTAATACTACAGTGAATGAAATGAATGATCGACCTCTACATATAGATTATGTTTAAATATCCCCGGAATGACATGAATGATCGCCTACATGAAGATTATAATTAAATATGACAGGAAACTTAATAAATGATCAGCTTCTACGCTTTAACGCGCGCTCGAACATGACATTCCAACATAAAAGAAAAAAAAATCCATAATGGATAATTTTTCAAGTTCTAATGGACGCTAAAGCATAACTGTCAGCTGTTGCATTTAAACGCAAAAGAAAAAAAGATTCAGTAATTGATAGGAAAGTCACAGAGGACTGAGAAGGCTGGCAACATATTGTCGAATCAGTATACAATGTCATTGAAGATGAGAGAACATCCTAATTCATGACCTCAAATCCAAACAGTTTTGATGATGATGGTGATGATGATAGCTACACATAGTTTTTGCCTTACCAGTTGCACCCCTGATGATGATCTCAAAAAAATATGGAAAGTACTTGGAAAATTAAAATGATTTTCATTGTTGCATTGCATTTCTTGCCTTATTCATTTGTAATATACGAAAAATATTCGTGAATATGAAAGGATTATGCCAAAAAAGGCTGACATAATGTTTGTAATTTATTCAATCAGACATGTCTAAAAGATGATTAAGGCTTATAATATATGATTCGGAATGAAATGAATGATCGACCTCTACATGAAACATATAATTCAATATAACACAAAATAAAATGAATGATCGATCTTTACATTAAATTTAAAATTAAATATACCCGAAATTAAATGAATTATCAACATCTATCTTACGGCTTATAATTCATTAAGAATGTTTAACATCTACCTTAAGGATTATAAAGAAATATGACACAGAAGTAAATAAATGATTGATGTCTATATAAAAAAAATTAACTAAATATGACCCGGAATGAAATGAATGATTGGCCTCTGTATGAAGATCATAACTAAATATGACCCGGAATTAAACGAATGATCGATCTGCCCATGAAACATATAATAAACTTGGTCCGATATAAAATCCACGTCTGCCACCCGCTTTAATTATACAATAATTAACTTGAAGCATATAATTGAACATAACTATGTAAAAATCAATGGCCATATAAATCATAGATATATAATTCATTTCAAGGTCAAAACCAAAGGTCGGCTCTACATGAAACATATTTAATTGACAAAATCAATTACCTACCTACGATCTACTTGACTTATCATTGATGTATATGATAAATTAATATTTTTGTTGACATAATCAAAGTTTGACCTTTATATCAAGTTTATAATAAATTATTTAAAAGATCTTTTGATAAATTACAAATATATTAAGTTTAATCCTTTTCAGTACTTCCATACACGTTAGTTAGTTATCCACAAAATCAAACATTCACTCGTACATTTTTCGCATTTACATGAGGTATTCAATAAATTAATTATTTACACTATTTATATTGGGGCTATTCTCCTCATCTTTGTTGTTATTACAACGTTTCGGTCTTCCTCAGGTGTATATTGATATACACCTGAGGAAGGCCGGAGAGCTCGACGACCGAAACTGTGAAAAAACAAATAGTCCGAATATAAATAGTGTAAATAATGATAAATCCTTCTCCCAGAAATTCAGACAGAAGGCGTTCGGGTGATAATAACAACAAAGATGAAGATAATAGTCCGAATATAAATAGTGTAA
>OZ038504.1:5905320-5917820 GCA_964036315.1 Acanthosepion esculentum
TAATTTTTCTCAAAACTCTTTTTGTTTCATTCTTAAAACCGTTTTCTAGATTATTATTTATCAATCTTTATTTTGGCTGTTTATGATCTCTGCTTTGACCTTTTCACAATTTACAAAGTTGTATTTCTAGCACTCAATATCTTTACAATATCATGTTTCACCATTGAGATTTATATCTTTCTTAAAATTCATGTTAATACTTATATATCTGAAATGAAAAATAAATGTAACCATACTAGTTTTTGTTCAGATATTAATAAAAAAAAAGAAGAATTATAAACTTACACTGAACGTGTGCAAAGAGTAACTGTCACTATAGAAGAAATTACCACATAACAGAAAAGAAGTACAAACATTCATTCCTTATGATGATGAATTTTACGTAAAAATTCTGTCCTCTGTCTATTAAGAATGCATATAAAATTTGAGAGTTGTAAACGAAACTGTTTTACTGAAAATAGCAAAGAAACTAACAAACGCTTCCATATATGAATGCGTACGTTTTCTTTTATAGGACAAATGTCCGCCATGGCTTCGGTTGCACACCTCCACTCGATGGTCAAACTTTTAAATAACTTAAATCCCTTCTGGGCGTAAGGGATCATATCTCTAAACAGATTTTTCTTTGATATCTATGAATTGTCATGCATTCTTCGAAAAAATATAGGAATGGTTTCCCGTTACCTTCTCCATGTTTTGTAATTCATAATTTTGATTGGTTTCTACCCGTGCTAGAGAGCCCAGTTTTTTTTTGTTTTTTTTTTTTTGTTTTTTTTTAAGCTTATCACCCCAAGCAAGGCTGGAAGCCACTAGCACGCAAGGGGTTGCAGAAGGTTTGGAGGAAGAGCAGATAGGAGTGGTAAAGGAGAGGATGTGGAGAAAGATAGTGGATCGATCAAGGCAAGGGGGTTACAGAAGATTTGGAGCGAGAGCAGATAGGAATGAAAGGTGAAAGGATGTGGAGAAGGGAAGTGGATAGATCAAGGCAACTGGAGATGTCGATTGACGTTACACTTAAATAGTTGGAAATTGTATTTGTTAGGGAAACAGGAATAGGGAAGGGAGTTCCACAGGCGAGATGTGCGAGACATGAAGCTATTGGAGTAGAAGATACGTCTACATCTAACAGTTTCAACGGTGAAGGGGTGGGAACGGGATGCCAGCCTCGTGGGACGTTTAAATTCATGAGGCCTAGGGACCAGCGAAAGTAGCTCCTCGGAGCAATTACCGTGAAAGTATTTGTAAAAAAAACAGAGCGAGGCAACGTCGCGTCTGTGAGAGAGCGACTGCAGACGAGATGACAGATCAGGGCCAATTACATTGCATATCCGTCTCTGGATCTTATCAAGAACCCTGAGGCGAACAGCAGGGGCTCCAGACCATATATGGCAGCAATACTCCATGCAAGGGCGAATGGTCGATTTATAGTTTATCCAACGATTTAACCGATTGCTTGTAGAAAGGGAGAATAGACGGATTCATGCCTTTCCTAAGAATATTTGTGCTACAGTAAACGCAAGAGACTTAACCAGAATTTGAACTTGGTTGGCTGATTCCACCTTCGGCGCCAATATCTGTGACACTACGCGATCACTCATTCGGGGTTCCTTGATAACATCAAAGTGCATTGTGTCATTATCCCGAAATAATAATTTAACGGTTGACTGCAAAATAGACAGTAATCGAAAATGATAATCCTTTATTATATAACACCTGCAGTAAAATGAAATTAATATGAAAAGCTAGAATATGTAGGCCATTAAATGACCTATGTCCTTTGTACATACATGAGAAACTATATATTACTAAGTTTATAAAAAATAAAAGTTTATTGAATCAGAGAAATAAATTAACTATTTTTTGCCGTCATTGTCATAAATTTTACTTAAATAATATTTAAATATAAAATTTAAAAATATGTGATCTGGTAATATACATACTTATACTTGATATGAAAAAATACATTTACTTGTTTTAAAAAGAAATATAGTCTATTAAAAATTAAAAGTGAAAATATTTTAAAATTGTAGTTAAATAAAACGTATTCTAACCTAAACATCCCAAAAAAATCTTTAAATATACAAATAGAAAAAATGCCGTAAAAATTTTTTGCCGTTAACAATAAAATTTTAAAAAACCCAGACGACATGCATTTAGCGGATGTCAGAATTCGTTGAAAAATACATCCCTACCCATCCCTAAACATAACCCCTTTTTCGAACGTATCTAATAACTGATACAACAAAGGTTAATGAAAATGAACACGCTACCACCCCTTGTCTGGATGAGTGGATTTCTCTGTATCCTTGGAAACACTGAATTATGAATTTTTGCCGTGCCTTTAAAACTCATTAAATTTAAAAATAAGTTACTACAAAATTCGCTTGAGGATGAAATGGAACTAATGTCTTCATGTTTTTAATTACAAAATTAAATTCGAAGCTTTTAGCTTCCATTTTTGAAACATGGTTATTACTGTGTAGCGAAAAAAAACATATTTTAAAACAGTTAATTTATAATATTAATGCTCTGTAAATTTACATTGAGCACTATTCTGTAAATAAAAATATCTATATGAACACCGGATTATATATCTTACTGTCCTTTCTTTTTATTTACATATATATATATATATATATATATATATATATGTGTGTGTGTGTGTGTGTGTGTGTGTGTGTGTGTGTGTGTGTGAATGTATCTTGTATAATTAGAACATCTGCGTCTCAATGAAAATGAAACTAACTTTGAGTTCATAACAGATGTAAAGACGTTGAATCAGTGTTAAATTAAGATGACCATCATTAAATAACGAAAATGATCTTTGATGTAAATTGCAATTAATATAATCTCCAACATTCATCTGCTTCATTTAATCTTCAAAGTGAGCGAAGTTATGAGTTGTGAGATGAGGTATTATGATTATTTATATTATTTGGACTGTTATCCTCATCGCCAAATGTACAATGGCCTTCTTCAGGAGGACTGGAATTCGCCATGCCTCTTCCGATGATGTCTCAGTTATTTCCCTTTAACTCAACTCTCCAAGTTGCTTCCTAGAAGATATAATCGACCCACTAATAGGAAAGTCACCATCATATTTCTGGAACTTCGCCCACTTTGTGGAAATTTGTTGAGAAAGGGAAATAACTGAGACATTCGAAAGAGGCATGGCACGTTAAACTAGAACAATCTACCCCGGTGGACGGAATAAAGGGTTCGGTTCAAAATTCCAATAACCTGAAGAAGGCCGGAGGATACAACAGCCGAAACGTTGTGAATATGGTAATGAAGTTGAGGATAACAGTTCAAATAATATATATATATATATATATATATATATATATATATATATATATATACTATATTATATATATATATATATATACATATATATATATATGATATTAAGAGACATAATTTTGTATAATTTTATATATGAACAAACAGTATTTAAAAAAATAACAAAGTATATATATATATATATATATATATATATATATATATATATATATATATATATATATATATATTTAAAAAAAATAGAAGATCAGCAGATCACACTATTTGATCTCAACCTTTTGGTATCTTCAGGCGATTCGGGCTAAATAATTTACTAACCCTTTATTATTTAAACATAAATAAATAAACGCAAAACGCGAACTGTAATAGAAGTGGAGGAGAAAAGCAAGGATATTGAAATTGTATCGGAGAAGTGGTATGTGAAATATACATACTTTCATCCGGATTCATTTTAGTGTGCATACATCGTGTCATTATTTCGGATCTCTCATTCAGAAGGTTTTTCTGGTCTGAAAAAGTTATTATTATTAACTTTTCTTCCTGAAAAAGATTGCAGATATCACTATGACTGTTGTAAGGTTTGACTTTTAAAATATTTCCCAGTTTACAATCGGATCTTTGTTATTTTTTCTTTTCATTTCCACACATGATTGGTTAGTTTGGTAGAATTCCTAAGTGCTTTCTAGCTTGAATGATGACTCGAGTTTATACGATGCTGTGTCGATACCCTTCAATATGTTCCTGCAAATGCTATTCTTCTAATTTCTCTGGCTGCGTCAATAAGCTAAATTTTCGCTACCGGGTAGAAAATAACCCTAGACAGCCTCTTGAAAGACCTCTACACAGCAAACAAGTGACTGTGTGGTACGCAGTTGCGAAATTTGGTGTGTGGTGCCATTACATTTTTGAGGAGTAACATCTGTATGTGGAGATGCTGCAGACTTTTCTGGAATCCAAACTCAGTGACCTTGGGGGACCGGATATGTGGTTTCAACAGGATAGATCCACGGCGCACACGGTGAGAAGATTAATGGAAGTTTTGAGAGAGATATTGCCAGAACATTTGATTTCTTTACCCGGTGACATTGGATGGCTTGCACGCTCGCCTGATCTGGACCCCTGCTATTTTTTTTCTCTGGATTTACTTGAAACTTGTGGTCTACATCAACCAATGAACAATTAAAGGATGCTATTTGCCAAACGTGGCAGAAATACCGCCAGAAATGAATCTTCGGGTGATGGAAAACTTTACAAATTGTCCCCAACAGTGTATGACGAATAGAGGACACCATTTTAAAAAAACTAAATGAATAAAAACTATCGGCCTTTGTTTAAACAACAGTGAAATCTTTTTTTAATGACAGTTACCTTGGTCTTTTTACTAACCTTTAAAATATGTGAGGTATTTCAGCCACGCCGTGTCTTAAAAGAAATGACAAGAGGAGAGCCTTTTATGTCAATGCGATTCATTCCTTGAAACAACATTAATCAAGGTAAATATAAGAAAAATATTTAGGAACCTGTAGTTATATACACAGAAAATAACGTTATACATTCAAATTTGAATTAATGGAACGTTCTAAAATAATTGAAACTATCAGGTGGACTGATTTGATTTGTTTTCTGTTGATTTTATTAACGACCTATCAGCCGTTTGTGGGTCATTTAAAGTCGAAACATATTTAGGGGTTGTAGGAGAATGTTCACAGTACCCAGTATTCTTAAGCATTCCTTCATCTAAGTACTGATTGGCTCGACGTTGTTAAACCTCAGTGGTCAAACGAGAACCGGTGTTTTCAGCGTGATTTAACCGTAGGCCGGCGTGAAGGAAAAGTAAACTACGGAGGATGCTGAGTAACAAAAATTTGTCTAAACGAAAGTGAATTTATGTCATTACTGTTTGTATTATTATTATTATTATCATTATTATTATTATTGATCTGTTATTATTATTATTATTATTGATCTGTTATTATTATTATTATTATTGATCTGTTATTAATTGTTAAAAACGAGAGTCGTTGTCCTTTAATTTGTTATTTTCTTTATGGTTCTACACAGATATATGTTGGCTTGGGAAAGGGTCAATTCATTTATGAAAATACAGTGCCACGCAAAGGTTTGCAACACATTACAAAAATATTTCTTTAGGTATTTCTAACACAGAGTAATGAAATTTTTACTGCTAATAATACATATGCTTAAGCCGTTAGTAAAACAGTCAAATTTTTTTTTTAAATCAATAAAAATATCCCACGAAGAAAACCTAATATTTAATAACGCAAAAGTTTACAATACATTTATTAAATCATCTATTAATATTTCGCAGCGTAACCGTTATTGTTAATTACAGCATGTAGGCATTTAGAGTAGTCCCCTACGAATTTCTTGCGTGTTTCTTGGTTAATATTTTCCCATTCTTCATGACAAAATTCCTTTAGTTCATGCAGGCTTTGCGGGTTTTTTCTTTGAATTCTCAGTTTCAGCTCTCTCCATATATTTTCAATCGGATTCAGATCTGGAGATTGACTTGGCCATTTTAGAACATCTATTCTATTTAAACTTAAACATGATTTTGTAAGCTTTTCAGTATGTTTAGGATCGTTGTCTTGTTGAAAAACCCAACCTGGTTTCAATCCCAGCAAATGAGCACCCTGACGTAAATTTATCTCCAAACATCCCTATAATATACTTCATTCATCCTCCCCTATTATTTTAATGTTCCCTACATCTTAGGCACTAAAGCAACCCCAAATCATGATTGATTCGCCTCCAAATTTTACTGCTGGGATAGAATTCTTCGGCGAATATTCAGTGCCCTTCTTTCTCCAGACCTTAGCCACAGCTTTTCTGCCAAAAAGTTCAATTTTCGCTTCGTCTGACCAAAGTACACTTTCTCAGAATGCTGCAGGTTTGATACAATATTTGTTTTCAAAATCCAGCCTAGCAAGAACGTGTTTTCGCTTAAGAATTGTTTTTTTTTCCCTTGGAGTCCTCGAAAAGATGTCATATCAACAACTAATGAACAACTAATTGTATCCGTAATCACTTTTACTCCAATTACTTGTAGTCCTCCCTTAAGTTCTTTAAGCGTAACTCAGGGCTCTTTGCCAGCTTTTCTCGCCAATAATCTGTTACCTTTCTAGGACGACCAGAACATTTTTTGGAATGAATGGAATGGCATCCTTCCAGTGACGAACTATCGTACCAACTGAACACAATGACACATTTAATTGACTAGATATCTTCCTCTTCTTCGTTTTTTCGGCAGTTGGGGCCGTTCCTGGTTGATTCTTAGCGTTTAGTCTTAGTGGGGGACTGGAATGCCATCCTGGAAACCCAAGATAGACAGGGGGCGGGGAGCTAGCGGGAGATTATTGGATGATCGTAATCTAGTTGATCTGATCGGCGAGTTTGGTCTCGTCGATAGATACCTGGTCGATCGTCCTGGGCGGAAGATGTGGACGAGGACTCGTAAGTGGCCATCTACGCAAGTAGCCATCTATCTGGGTAGAATGTCAATGAGAAGGGCCGATATGGACTTGCTAGATTGTCCTACGTTCCACTGGTTAGGCTATTCCCTAGACTTGTCTGTGTCCGGATAGCGTTAGATGCTAGGCCGAGAATGGCTGGATACTGTAAGTTCAATCTGTCTTTACTAGACAGGCGGGATTTACAGCAACAGCTAATTAGACTAGTGAGGTCGGTTACTAGTGAGGTCGGTTATTAGTAGTAGGTGGTGGGAGAGGGTTAAGGATGGAATTAAGCCCTTCACCAAAAACTATAGCCAGTGGCTCGCACTGTATAAGGCTAGGAAGGTGAAGACACTTAAAGATAATCTGTCCCGGGTGGCGGCCGGGTGGTGGGACTCCCTAGAGATAGGTTTAGCGAGGTAGGCTCTGGAGCGCGCGGCTAGCGAGCGCTACCAGTGTCAGGTAATAAGAAAGAAGGGAATCTTGCGACACGAACGCTATTCTCATCAGGCTCTGATCGGAATTCTTTCAGCATCAGCTAAAAGTGAACATCAGAACTGATAGAAAAGCGTTTGGTGTCGAGCGAGGTTGGTTCGTGTGAAAGGAGCAATCCTTAAGTTAGTTAACTCCTTTTCGTCACAACCGGGTGGTTTCCTGTGAACCCTCTTCTGGTTAAGTTGTGTGGGTGTCGTTCCCTGCCCGTTCCTGGCTTCTTCTTTTGGTTGTGATCCAAGTTGAGATTTCCAACATCCCCAATTTGTTTTTGGCTTCTTTTAATCTCGACTGGGTCAGTCTTTGATGTCCCCACGCCCACATTTATTTTAGCCTTCCCATCCCGTTAGAGAGTCCGATGACAGAATACAGCGGCAAATTTTATTTTTGTTGGGTTGGACGGATCCTACTAACATCTGTTATTTTCTGTTTTACATTTGTTATATTTTGTTTTTAATTAGGATTCATACCCCTCCTCCTCATTTCATAACATCTTCAGATTCATATATATATATATATATATATATATATATATATATATATATATATATATATATATATATATATATAATGAACATTTGTAGTTAAGAAATTTGTACATAAGAAATTTAAAAATCCTGGGGTTTATTTTGTAGGTTCCCTTTGTGTATGGGGTATTGTGGTATATGTAGGGATAAAAGGTGAAGGATGTCTTCTTTTAGTATATGTGTTATTTGTAATGAATGAATGGTGAATCAGATTAGTTAGGTATAGGATAGTTAATGATGACCAGCCTCAACCCACTCCCTACTTTTGGGCCATCTGCCGCAATTATTGTATTTTACAATAATAAATGTTTACATCATTAGCAAATTGAAAAAGAAAACCTCTGAAATATTTTGATTTTTTACACTTATTGAGTATATGGTAAAATCAATTTTTTTGTTTGTGGGGGTGACCTTTCTCAAGCACTTGGGGGCAGTAGTCGTGTCTCGTGGGGGGGGGGCACAAACCTATGGGTAAGGGAAATATGTGATCGAGCTGCGCTATATCGAGGCTAATTCGTTACCTCTTCGTCATCGAGGCCCGTTGTTACAGTTGGTATGACGTTTGCCTCCTATCGTAACTGTCCGGTTTCAATTCTCGGTAGTGGATGCGCACTGCTGATGAGTCCCAAATATAGGACGAAACGGACCTCTATTGAGGTTTCTTCTAGACTCGATGAATTACTTAATGTATATCTATCTCTCTTTCTATTTATATATATATATATATATATATATATAGAGAGAGAGAGAGAGAGAGAGAGAGTGAGGGGATTCTGTCGATTTCGACGTATGAAGATTGAGATATATATTTCCTCAAGATTATTTCAGTGAATGTAACGTACTCGGTCAGAATTTATACGGGTATAAATGATATCACCGCAGAGGCAGGTAGAGAAAATATGTTTGGTATGCTACCTAAAAATTATGGTGCATTTCTGATCTCAAAAAATTGTTCCACAAGATTGATTTGACCTAATTTTCGTTCCACTCTCTAAATCTGAACCACGTCATCAATAAAGGAATTTTCGCGATAGTTATCTTCTTTCCATTGTTGGCAAGTTCTTTGCATGCATTCTTTTTAACCGTGTAATCAAATACACTTTTCAAGCATCATCTCCCGAGTTACAATGTGGTTTTATGTCAGTTGTGGCAACGATCAAATGTTATTTACGGCACGTCAACTTTTGGAGAAGTTTGTACTTGACCTGTATCTCTGCTTTGTTGATTTCAGCAAATTTTATGATACGGCAAGCTCTTTGGATGTCCAGGAAAATGTGTTTACATAGTGAAAAGTTTTCATGTAAGGATGACTACTTGCATTAATTTGGGTGGGGGGAATATTCTCTTGTAATACTTGTGTTGCTTCAGCATTTAGCAGCCAATATCATATAATTTATCTTTCCACCCTAAGCCAAGTGGAACATGGTGTCAAAGGGGGATTCGTTCTAAAAGAGAAAATACTTTCTAATAGAAAAACAGGAGCAAGTAAAAAAAAATATTCAAAAAGAAAAATGTTCAAATTAACTACACCATAGCCGATCAAAACTTGGCAGAAATGGTCTCAGAGATTTCAAGACCTTTGAGAAGCAACGAAATTATTGGAAGGAAACTAAGAAGCACGACACCTTTACATCCAAGAAGTTACTGTCAATATGGTCTAATTTCACATTAATTAGGGAGAGAGACAAACTGGCAAAAAGCAGAATGGAAAAGAAGTTTAACAGATTCCACGATGCCAGAAATTTACCAACTCTAAAAGAGATGGAATTTGAATAAAACAGTTGTTGAGTTTAGGATATCATCTTTTTAGCAGTCTCATATAATTTATCTTTCCAGCCTAAGCCCAATGAAACACTCTGTGATCCCTTTTCTGTGGTAAATAATGCCAAGCAATCGATATCCCTGTACTTTTCTCCATTTATTTCACTACAGTGCTTCGGGTGGTTTTCAAAGTTTTCTCATGCGGTATTTATATCAGGTACAGATCATCTGGTCGACTATTTAATCTTACTTAATGTTAAAACAGAAGTAGTATTTAGCCACCCCCACAAGGGTTACATGTGGCACAAGGCCGGGTTTAATGTGGGACTCCGAGCCCGTAGGCTCGGCCAAAAATATTCCCTATTGGAACCCGTAAAAACGAGTTCAGGGACAGTCTACCTCCCCGAACGAGACTCTGCCCTTCGGCTGAGCCTCGTTCGAGTTCCTCTATGCCCGAAGGCAGAGAGTTCGATCCAAATAACTAGACGCGAGTGCGTTACTCACTGATTAGAGGTCTTCTTTATACATATGACGCGGTTCTGGTTAGCCAACCCAGGTAGATATCCAGTCCCTAAACACATTTGACACCCTAACAGACATTTTCAGATTGATGATCAATGTGAAAAACACTTATTTATCAACACGCTCCTGGCGAAAAATAGCCTCTAACTCTCTTTGTAAAAGGAAAAACTTTAAGGGTTGTTGATTGGTTTGTTTATGCTCTTCAAACATTTATGTAGATGATATCCTTATTTTAGTTAAAAACATAGAAGAAATACTGGAACTCTAAAAAAAAACTCTGTCCTGAAGTTTACATACGAACTTAACAACGATAACAAAGTCCCTTTCCTTGACATTTCAATAGACACTAATAATAATAATAATAATAATAATAATAATAATACATTTACTACCCACCATATAAAAAAAGCAACCAGAACAATCTCTTGCACTCTCAACTATGATAGTGAATGTCCTAATAGGACTTATACAGAATTTAATTAATCAAGCAAAAATTAATTCATCCACAAAAAAAGATTTTCTACACTGAACTAATATATATTAAGCAGAATCTCATTAATAATGACTCCTCAAAACACATTGTAGATGAACTAGACGATTTATCAAAATCCTCAACACACGTCAAACAGAACATGGTACTTCCTCAAAGGACCCTAAATATATCAAACTCTTATATTGTAACCAGATCCATGGATCCCAATACAAAAATAAAATTAACCATATATTATACAAAATACAATACGACCAATTTAATTATTCGCAATAGCTCTTCATCGCCAACTGATGTATTACGTAAAATCAACTATCAATTCAAGTATCCCTCGGGAGAATGTATCGCCGACAGAAAAACAAATATATATGTTGGATATACGACAACTTTCTTTTTTTTAAAGCTTTTCACCCCAAGCAAGGCTGGAAGCCACTGGCACGCAAGGGGTTACAGAAGATTTGGAGCGAGAGTAGATAGGAGTGTTAGAGGAAAGGATGTGGAGAAGGATAGTGGATAGATCAAGGCAACTGGAGATGTCGATTGACGTTACATTTGAATAGTTGGAGATTATAGTTGTCAGGGAAACAGGAATAAGGAAGGGAATTCCACAGGCGAGAGGTGCGAGATATGAAGCTATTGGAGTAGAAGAGACGGCTAAATTTAACAGTTTCAACAGTGAAAGGGTGGGAGCGGGATGCCAGCATCGTAGGACGATTGAATTCCCGAAGTCTGGAAACCAGCGCGAAACAATATTTTTATCTAGCAAGCTGAAGAAACGGCCAACTAGAAGAACATGGAAAGTAGTGACGACACACAAACTTAATTCTCAAATTGTCCCATCTATAGCTTCAAAGACGGTTTTCTAACTAACTAAACGAAAATGCAGGCTTACAAGTTAGGTTAGAATAGTTAGCACTAAAATAAATATGTTAGGAAAGCCAAACAGAACGAGGGTTAAAAAAAAATTATACAAAGAGAGAGAGAGAGAGCGCCCTTCGGATGATTTTTGGATAAAGTGAAGCTCATTCAAGCCAGCAAGTGTTCGTAGTCGTCTATTTTATTTCGCATAGTCACTAGTGATAGTTTACGGCTTACCTTTATCGCCAAGCTTCAAGTTTCAATGAACGCAAAGCTGGGGGGAAGAGGTCAAACGGGCATCCCCCCACCACCACCAACAACAACAGTGGGCTTGAGTTACTTGCATTCAATAAAAAATTAAAATCAACAGGGAGAAAGAAACGGCCAGACAATTCCACGTCGAAACAATATTTTTATCTAACAAGCTGAAGAAACGGCCAACTAAAAGAACATGGAAAGTAGTGACGACACACAAACTTAATTCTCAAAGACTTTGTCCCTTCTATAGCATCAAAGACGGATTTCTAACTAACTAAACGAAAACTACATTACCAAAACGTCTTACTCTACACATGTCTGACTATTCGTCCATTGTGAGACATTTACACCAACATTCCTGTCCACATTTACAGTATAGAAAAATACTGATTGATAACACAGCTATCCTACAACAAGAAAATAACAAATTAAAATTACATATTCACGAAGCAATCTTCATTAAAAATTGAAGCCGGCACTAAATAGAATCAGCTACGAATACTGTAATAATGTTCTAAAATGCCTATAAAAAAGAACAATTTTTACACTTTAATATGCGCTTGACAATGACTTTCCAGCATAAAAGAAAAAAAAATCCATAATGGATAATTTTTTCACGTTCTAATGAACGCTAAAGCATAACTGTCAGCCATAGCATTTAAACGCAAAAGGAAAAATTCAGTAACGGATAGCTACACATAGTTTTTGCCTTACCAGCTGTACCCCTGATGAGGATCTCAGAAAGAGATGGAAGGTACTTGGGAAATAAAAGTGATTTTCACTGTTACAATACATTTCTTACCTCATTTGATTGTA
>OZ038504.1:5920320-5945320 GCA_964036315.1 Acanthosepion esculentum
ATATAATCACGTAAAATTCTGTTTGACCGTTAGAAATTATGTTGCGTTTAAGTGATTTTAAATCGGTTCCAGCAAACTACGGAACGCCATTATTAGCCAAACACGTTTTGATAAACAGGCGAAACACGCAATTCTTGACAACGACTTTAGTGACTGTCGAAAGTACTCGGATAAAAAAAAATTTTAAATGTTCATCAATTTTAATTCTCCCATGCAGCAAAAATAAATATGTAAGATAGATTCGGGCGAGAAAAATTGTCTAGCACGACAGAAAGAATCAACATTTGATTCGACATAATCTTTCGGCCCTCATATTATGGCAAGGTGGAACGAGTCACTCCCCTGGTGGTTAACATTAACCATGCTGAGATAGAACAGGGTTTTCTCAAACAATTAATAGAAAGCGATTTCGTTTTGGAGGTGTTAAAATTAACATGCCATTCCTTGCCCCAATTAACAACAGATTGGAGGTAAATCTTTTAGATTTTAGACCTTATCGAACCGATCAGACTTACTATTAAGGCAGGAATAAATGGCCATGTCCTCAGCATTGATACCGAGTTGAGAACTGATTCCATCAGGACGGTCATTTATGAAAAATATAAACAAAGTGTGCCCAGGGATAGAGCCAGAGCTTCACCATTCTTATCTAAAGCTTCATAGACCTTTTTAGCAATAATCGTTAATGTATCAACAGTTGACCTAGAGAAGCGAAAGCCATATTGCTTATCTGAAAGAAGAAGACACTGCAAGGTGAGATGCTTAACCAATTCAGATATAATTAGCTCAAATAATATAAACCCTATTAAACTTTTATCAAAGGGGCAATTATTTTAAATATTACTATAATATAGCTGAAATCCTTATAAAATATTTAGAGAAGTCAATATCTAATATCGAATAAGAGTCAGAACCCTTTATTATATTAACAATTTACTTAGAAAATCTCTTAAGCACATCGTTAGCCAAGACGAAAATATTCTACTACATATAGAATTCACCTCGAAGGTCGCATTAAGAACAAAATTCCGTTTATCTAAAAAGGTTATCTAATCCATATAACCGAACAAATTCAAATAGAGTTCACGTCATAAAATCTTCTATGTGCCGTATCCCTTCAGAGCGTAGGCGATCATGACTCTCCACAATATCCTGTCGTTCGTAGCTCTTAATAAATTTTGTCTTTTTATTACCTTACATAAAACTTGTTCCTATATTCCGCTCACTAGGCAGGTTATACTTTTTTTCTTTTGCCACACTTGACTTTAATCTGTCCTGTGAGCATCAAATTTTGCAAGTCCTCTTTCTTTATTATGTGCTCTAGAAATGTCAATTGTCTCTTCTTAATGTTAAGTATGTGACTTTTGTTTCCATTTTCCCTAAAACGTCCTCGTTGCTCACATATTCTGTCCGTGGTATTTTCAGCATCCTTCTGTAGAACCACATTCCTGTTGCCTCTGGTTTCCTTTTCATCAGTGTGGAAATTGTCCAGTACTCACTTCATTATAGAATGATTGATATGATAGTGAATAGCAGTTCAGTACTTTTTCTTTCTTTCTTGCGTTCCAAGCATCTCCGGCATCGTCAAGACAATCTATCTGATAAGTCACATACATTTTGATCGCTTCGGCAGTATTATTGTATTTTTTTAAAAACTAAACGATAATTACATGTCTTATAAACTCTGTAGAAACCTCCAACTTTAGGAGGGTTACGGGAGTAACTTAACTGAATCGTTCTGTTGTTTCACGTCCCTTCTTCATTTGTGAGATTTCCCAGCATTCCCTACTATATAGGAGAACTGATATGACGTAACAGTTCAGTACTCTTTTCTTTGTTTCTAACGAAATTTTTCTGTTTCTTAATACTTTGCTTAGCTTTTGGAATATTTCTTTGGCTATCTCAATGCGCCTTCAGATTTCGTTATCCCCCTTTCTGTACTCTTTTAAAACAGTTCTCAGATATTTAGATTGGTGTACTTGTTTGATTTTGGCATCTCCAATTTGTAATCAACATTACATATAGCATAATAATTCAATGTAAGATAGGCAGATGAAGAACAGACTTGAAGCAACAAAAAATGTCTTTCTACAGAAGGATGCTGAGAATACCATAGACGGAACATGTGAGCAACAATAAAGTTTTGGAGAAAATGGAAACAAAAAGGAAACTTTTACTTAACATCAAGAAGAGGCAGCTGAAATTTCTAGGGCACATAATGAGGAAGGACGGTTTGGAAATTTTGATACTCATAGGATAGATTGAATGTAACAGGGTCAGATGAAAACAGTGCATAACCTACCTAGCGAGGTTGAGTAAATGAATGGCAGAACAAGGTTTATGAGAGATAACAAAAAGACAAAATTTGTAAGAGCTACAAAGGAGAGGAAACTGTGGAGATCCCCGATCGCCAACGTCGTAAATGGACACGACACATAGAAGAAGTTATGTAACCACAAAACGATTCAGTTAAGTTACACCCGTAACCCTCTTAAAAGTGGCGATTTCTATGGATTGTATAAGACATATAATTGCTCGTTGAGTTTTAAAAAATACAATAATATTACTGAAGCGATCGAAATGTATGTGACTTATAGGATAGATTGTTTAAACGATGCCAAGGATGGGTTGAATCTTTTTCAAAATGTGACTTAAAAGTTCTTTAGAAACAAAGAAAAAGTACTGAACCGCTATTCACTATATCAATCATTCTATAATGCAGTGAATACTGGACAATTTCTACACCGATGAAGAGGAGACGTGAGGCAACAGGAATGTGGTTCTACAGAAGGATGCTGTGAATAACATGAACGGAATATGTGAGCTAAGAGGAAATTTTAAAGAAAATGGAAACAAAAAAGAAAATTGTACTTGAGTCAGAAAGCGACAGTTGAAATTTCTTGGACACATAATCAGGAAAGAGGGCTTGGAGAATATGACACTCGCAAGACATTGAAAGCAATCGGAATAGAGGGAAACAACGAGTAACCAATCGAATGAGATTGTGTATGAACAAGAACTGGGAGGTATAGTAGAATTACAAATATTATTTAGAGATAGGTTTATGCAAACTAATGATTTCTTCGTTCAAAAGGTTTGCCTTCGTTTCAAAATGGACAGCAATTTTTTTTCTAGACCATTACCTCCAATATTTACATCAAGACCGGAACGTATTAAAATGACATTCTTATATCCGATACTTACATAAGTACGCAAAAACAATGCTTTTTTTAACGTTTTTAATTGTTTATTTGTTTGTTTTACTGTCGCTTTAACACTTTGTCGGTTATTTAAAGTCGAAACGTATTTCGGATTATAGGAGGTTGTTTAGAGAACCGGTGTTATTTTATGCCATAAGCTATTTTATGCCATAAGCTACACTTATTTTATGCCATAAGCTACACTTAGAATATCACCATAAAATGTATGGTGATTTTCTAAGTGTAGCTTAGATGTGACACAAGGCCGAAAGTATGCGGCACCCAGTGAGGATGGAACTCAATATTCAGTCGTAATTGATCTACGGTTTTCTAAGTGTAGCTTACATGTGGCACAAGGCCGAAAGTATGTGGCACCCAGTGAGAATCAAACTCAATATTCAGTCGTAATTGATTTCTCACTATTCAGTCCTAAGTGTAGCTTACATGTGGCACAAGGCCGAAAGTATGTGGCACCCAGTGAGAATGAAACTCAATATTCAGTCGTAATTGATCTCTCACTATTCAGTACTAAGTGTAGCTTACATGTGGCACAAGGCCAAAGGTATGTGGCACCCAGTGAGAATCAATCAAACTCAATATTCAGTCGTAATTGATCTCTCACTATTCAGTCGTAGTTGATCTACGGTTTTCTAAGTGTAGCTTAGATGTGGCACAAGGCCGAAAGTATGGGGTACCCAGTGAGGATCGAACTCACTACTAATCGTAATAGATTTAGCGTGACAAGCTTGCTAATGATTGCTATTATTACACCGCGTCGAAGTTTTCAACCGGTGTTATTTTTATGAACTAAGGTTATTTATTATACACGTAGAAAAACCGGAGAAACATAGAGACGCGTCTCAAAATTCATATAAAAACATTACAGACATTGCAGTGAAGCAATAATTAGGAAACTAATTTCGAAGAATATTACAACAGTAATAAGTTGTAAAGTAACCTATGTCAGTATTAGTTAAGCTTAGTCAATAAGGATACTTCGCCGTAGAGCAACGATTTATGAACCTCACATGCCATTTATTTTGTCGTGATTTCAATTCTGACACGGTTACCTACATTATCAAATGAAACATTGTCAAAGAATATTAATTTTTGATTAGTATTTATTTATTTTGTAGTGAGTCTTGATAAAAATAAAATAAAATGTATAAACAAAAATATAAAGAATTCAAGTTAAAATAAGGCACTTGCTTTAAGACCTTTATCTCTTCTCTCTCTCTTATAATTAGTCTAAATATGTGCCCTTCATCAGGTCCTAAAGGAGTTAACTGTCAACACACATTTTTTCAATAACTGTTGTAATTCAGTTACAACGTTTGCGCTTCAAATGTAAAGAATTTCTCTCTTTTTTTTCTTCTTTTTTTTTTTTACAAAAAAGTTAAAAGGATCTATTTGTAAATTCACGACTGATTATATTTCAGCTTGAATTAAAGTATTGTCTTCGCACAGAGTTCCCACAAATTTGAAACTTTTTCAAGTTGAAACAAACAGTTTATTTTACTGCTGAATTTTTATTTATTTTTCTGAGTGGCTTAAACATTCCAAATGGAAGAATGAGTCAACCGAAGAAAGAAACAAAATGTGAATTTTTTTTGTAATATCGTGTTTGCTCTGCGCAGAAAATGAACTTTTCTTTTAAGTTAAGTTTTAAATCACTTACAAATATTATCTGGGTGTTTTATTCTTATGAAACGAAATAAGCATTATTAAAAAAGAAAGGAATGCGGGAAAATAAAATAATTTTGGCCAATTAAAAAATTAACACAAAGAGACGTTTAATATTTAACCGAAACAAAGGTTTGTAAAACTAGTATTTTTTATTTTAATTTCACTGGATTTATTTATACTAATAACTTATTGTTTTTGTTTTTGTTGTTATCAAATGAAACATTGTCAAAGAATATTAATTTTTGATTAGTATTTATTTATTTTGTAGTGAGTCTCGATAAAAATAAAATAAAATATATAAACAAAAATAAAAAGAATTCAAGTTAAAATAAGGCAATTGCTTTAAAATCTCTCTCTCCCTTTCTCTCTCCCTCTCTCTCTCCCCCTCTCTCTCCCTCTCTCTCTCCCTCTCTCTTCCCCCTCTTTCTCTCTCTCTCTCTCTCGTCTTTCTATAATTCTCTTTCAACTAATGAGAAGGTAACCCTCAAATAAAAAGAGCAGGCAGAAGAAAAAACTGAACCCGACCGAAAAAACGCCTTATGTTTGCGGGATCAGAGTTTACTTATTTATTACTATATAAATAAACCAAAACAAGACAGAGATCCATGCATAACTTTCGTTATATATAAAAATAATTAAAAAAAAAACATGAAAAAGAAAGGAACGCTGGAAAATAAAATAATTTTGGTCAATTAAAAAATTAACACAAAGAGACTTTTGATATTAACCGAAACAAAGGTTTGTACCAGAGCCCGGGAGCCTGGTCAAAAGGATATAAGCCGACAGCTCTGAGTTAGACGACGAGAAGAGACCCTAAGAGAAATCGGAACAAGAGAAGCGACCGCCAGAGAAACCAGCCATGTGTGACGCGTGAAGAAGTTTAAGAGGATATCTGCTAATTATATTTTCTGCCCTTCTTAGGGCCGAGAAAAACACAGTAGATTGACACTGGCCTATTTCTAAGATGACTATTAGCACCAAGTTCTGACTTCTAAATTGTCGAATACCAAGCCGAAACGAACTTTCTTACGACTGCTAGCAAGACTGGACTTATAATGTAATTATAATTCGGCTACACTGAATACCAAAGGACTCACTAATTTAAATCAAATAAATAAACATAGTTATTTGTGAATTATCCGTCACCACTTTTTTAAAATTAATTTTCTAACTTTTTGACAAATACATATGTGTAAAAATATATTATTTGTTTCTTAAATTATAATTATTTCTCCAAACAAACATTAATTGTATTATTCGTATGGTATGAACGCGGCGATCGCCTGCATGATAGCGTCGAATAGGTTGATTCCATCGGGTAGTTGCTTTCTCCATATGATCTCAGCCTGGTAGGTCACAAGATGGTGTCGTGCCGTTCCTCGGTGACGTTCCTTCTTCCACATTGCTGACCCCCCACAAATGTTCGATATTCTGAATATGGACTCCGGTATTTGGCTCATCGAAATTGTATCGATGATTATTCTTGAAATGTTGGCACCCAACCTCCTCGAGCTCGGTGGTTTTATATCCTAACCAGCTGCCGGAGTAGATAATTGAACTTTCCACGGTGATGTTTTCCACAGTGGCAACCAAAAAGAAATGTAGAAGAGCGATTGGGAACTTGAACGATAAAGCAGTCGTTTATTTCACGGCAAATTCCTCCGAGGACCCATAGTTGTGGTAAAATGCGTCCGGCATTGTTCTTACGCCTCGCGAACAGGCTCTCATCGATCTGAACCACCATTCCTTCGACGCCGATCTTGGATTGCTGGGGAAAGAAGAAACAAAACAAAATGACTATATCTAACTTCATAAAAAGTGGCGACAGATAACCCACAAGTACCTAAATATATATTATTTGTTTGTACGTTATACCTCTTGAGTCATTTTGTTTTAAAGTTTCCGATAAAATAAACACCAAAAATATCCTGGCACACTAACTCCCCACTTTCATATTAATTTCACTTGCTTTATTTATCCGTGTATTAGTATTAACTTGATTTTTTTATTATTAGATGAAGCATTATCAAATATTATTAATTCTTAATACAATTTCTTTCATCTTAATTTAACTTGCTTTATTTATTAGTAATATTAACGTAATTTTTTTTTATTAGATGAGGCATTGTCAAATATTATTCATTCTAAATATCATTTCTTTCATCTTAATTCCATTTGATTTATTTACACTAATAGTATTAGTAGTAATATTATACTGAATTTTATTATTGTTAGACGAATCATTATTTACACGCCGACTATTGACTCCAAAGACTTTGTTCCCACTAATTTTTATCAGGTGCTTGTCGGTACGGTTAACCCTTAGGGAATTTTGAACTGGGCCCTTTATTTAATCTAAGGGAGTAGATTGTTCTCATTCTACTGTCCATGTCAAGGGATATCTCGTCTAGCTCTTATTTACTACTGTTCAGTTATTGCTCGCCCCGTTCCCACTAAATCTAAGTACACACTGCCCGACCCAGGAATTCACGAAGCAACGCTTTAATCGACTAGGCTATTGAGTCAATTCTGAGCGTAGAACTTGGAGCCTTAAACTTAACCTGTCTGCTGATGAGTGCTGCTGCTACTTGCCACACTTTAATAAACTCACGTTTTACTGCAGCTGCTGTTGAAACTTTGCTGTTACTTGTCTTTCTTCATTTATTAATGCCTCCCATATCGTATTTATTTCTATACTAGCCCTACTAAGGCGCAGCTCATAGCCTAGCATATGCGCTAATTCTTTCAGACGTTCTACTTACCAGTGTTCCTCTCTGTCTAGTATAGAAATAAATACGATACAGGAGTCGTTTTTGTTATTCATCTTTGTTCTACATGATGCCCGACATTCCTATAATCGAGCTAGTTGTAGGGAAAGGTTTTAAAATATTTCTACTGCTGTCATGAGTGAAATCGTCACCGTGTACATCACATTTATATAATTGATATAATGGAGAATTTAGTCTTCACTGGGTGTCCCGTGTTTTTAGCATTTTGTCAGATGAGGGAAAGCTGAAAATTTATCAATATTACAGTCGAGATTTTGATCTTAACAGGGTTCTCACATTTTTAGCCCTGTGCCTGACGAAATCAACATTGGAAAATATCACGACTATGTGAATTTCATATTCACAAGGTACCCCACAATTGTAGGGTCAAATGACAATAGTTGTGAGATTGCTCATTAAATGCCCTACATATTTAGACTTGTGCCTGGTCAAGGCAAGCTATGAAAAATGACGACAGTTGTGAATTTGATCTTCATTGGTTGCCAAATACAATTTATCCTTGTGTTCAACGAAGTTAATCTGGGTAATTTTCAGTTTAAACCTCGCGCTCAATACTTATGGAAGTTTCCTGAAAATATTCCATTTAGGTGTAAATTTACATGCTTAATTTGAAAATAACATTAAAATTTTGCGTAAATCTACCGTTCTGGAATTATCGACAATAAAATTTCGGACTCATTCGCGTCGCGGCTACATCCCGGCAGTCATTACTGCCATTGTTTACATACGTTTCACTTGTCTTGATTAATGCACAAACTTTGCGCGAAATTTAAAAAGAGAATGATTATTTACAAAATTCCAAAAAATAATATAACAAGAACAAATTTAAGGTTCAATTTATTTTTAATTTTAAAAAGTATGATTATTTAAAAAAAATATATATTTAAGCATAATCATTTACAAAATTTATTTATTAAAAAAAAGCTTTACTATAAAAAAAACAACACTTGTCATTGCTTTTCTAAATAACTTAAACAAATTTACCAAATAAAAATTCAATACAAGCTTCACTTTCACAAGTGTCTGAAGACTTCTTCTGGTTTTGCGCAGTAATTGAGACGAATAAGATCAGTAAAAAAAGGCCGTTAACTAAATAAGCTTCTGTGCATGACTACACCAAGACAAACGAATATAAACAACCCCAATGAATCCGAAATTTTTATTGTCGTTAACTCTAAAACGGTAATTTTAATGTTATTTTCGAATTAAGCATGTAAATTTACACGTAAATGGAATATTTTAAGTAATGTTTCATTCGAATTGAGTGCTGGGCTTAAACTGCAAATTACCCGTTAATCTTACAAGAATATCATCACACGCAACATGCATTTGATTTTCAAAGTGTGATACAAATTCGAAACTTTGTGCCATATAAAGATATATATATAGAAAATGTCTTTACAATCGTTGCTACTTTTATCTTTACAACATGCTACACGCAAAGATAACCTGCTAATTTATACCTACGATTAGAAAATATTATTATTGGTGATATGCCTCACTCAAATTTCACCTAATAACACATGCCTAGGATTGGAAAATATTATTACTAAAGATGTGACTTTGATCTTCACTGGATTCCCCACACATATTTAGACTTGTGTTAAGATTGTTGGGATTGCTATGAGTTTGATTTTGTTATCAGAAGGTTAAAACATTAAGGTGGCTAGATTATGGGCATGTTCACCATATTAATCCACAACAATACAGAATATGGACATTCAAAACGAATCAATCACAAGGCAATTGAATAAGAAACAACGGTAATTTAAGTTTCAATAAAAGCAACAGATATTTATGTACAATTTATATACAATTAGAGAACTTGTAGTTTGTTAATTCAAGAATTGACCATGTATAAATTTGATGTCTTATTGATTTACAGTTCATAATTGTTCATGTGTTTAAGAACAGGTCAAAGGGAGTAAAATGGAAAAATATTACTTATACAGAAATTAGTGTAGTTTGTGTGCGTGATTAAAGTAGAGTATAAATGTCTTAAATTTTCTAGAGTTGTTTACCTGGGATTGTTCTGTATTTATCTTTTACTAAGTACAATTTCTATTTTGATAGTGTGTAAGAACACTTTTCTTAGAAAGCTGTAAGTGAAATTTGAGAGAATAATGTTGATATTTGAGTCAGCAGTTAACGCGCGAAAAGTTCCTTAGGTCAGTATAGTGACACGCGTGGATTCGTTTGGCATCTCTCTCAGGCTAAGTGGCTGACTGGTGAATTGCGTCGAAATGGTCCTTTTTATTTGTTTTTTGAACCCTAAATAGGCTCCAGAGAACTGGGCGCAAAAATAGGTTTTAGACAATTGTTACACAATTTGGTGTTGTCTCAACCAATGAACAGTCGAGATTTGCAATGTGAGGTGTCGGTTGGCTAAAACTGGTTTTGATAGAAGAGTGCATTTTATTCGGGGGTGAGTAAAAAATATGGAAGATTCCAACAAGATATACCTAAGTACAGAAAATATTACTAAAATGTGACTTTCATTTTTTACTGAGTGCCCAAAATAAATTTGGCCTTATGCTACAGATGTACCTAATCTTAGAAAATATTATTACTAAAGATATGACTAGGATCTTTACTGGATACCGTACAAAAAGGAAAACCTGTGCTAAAATGTAAATGGGCTTAGAAAATGTGACTTTGATCTTCAATGAGTGTCTCACACAAATTTATTTTTCTACTAAGTCATGTCTAAGCTTAGAAAATATTAATATTAAAGATGTGACTTTGATCTTCATTGGGTGCACCACACATATTGGCTTTTGAGCTAAGATTTACCTAAGCTTAGGAAATATTATTACTAAATATGTGACTTTGATGCTGAGTAGGTGTCCCTCACAAAGTTAACCTTGTACTAAGATGAATCTAGCTTAGAAAATATAATTAGTGAAGATGTGTCAGATTGTGGAGTACAGCATATTCGTATTAAAAGGAGAATTTAATGCGGGATACACTGTCCACAAAATACAACGCAAATTTCAAGAAAAGACAACACGATAAGAAATGTTTGTAGAAAAATAGAATATCGTACATTTAATGACATTCATGCAGAATAAACAAATTTGTATATTTATGTATCTTGTTTGCATAAAAGATTAATGCTTTTTAGTTCATTTAAGTAAATGTGATTTGAATAAAAAATTATGTGTTCGCTGTCTTTCAACAGAGTAGTAACGTCTGTTTCTTGTTTTTGTTGTATCCGCCGAGTTGGTGAAAAGGAAAAAGGGGCGATCAATTTAAGTTGAAAAAGAGAGTGTGAATGAGAAATTAAAGATAAGAGGAAAATGTACTTATCGGGTGGAATTGTTTTTGGAGTCAGTTGTAAATTTGTTGTTGCTGTTCTGCTTTCCTACCCCACTTTCTGCTCTTAGTGTCGGGTTGAGTCAGTGATGGACTTGACTGTCAGTCCTATGTCCTCTTTGATATCTGCGCCCTTCTGACTCTGATTGATTTGAGTCTCTCTATTTATGGCTGACTTCCTTTTCACACTGGCTCGTTACTTTTTTCTCAGTTTAGGAAATCGCCTCCTTTCATTGGTCAGAAAATTAATTTCACACCTTATTGCGAAAAAATGTTTTTAATCGTTTTGATCCGATTTTGCGGGTGTGCAAATCTACTATGTGTTTTCCAGTATTTTGTTGGAATGATATAGGATTTGTATCCTATAAGATCTTCAATGAGTGTCTCACAAAAATTTAGCTTTCTTCTAAGTTATGTCTAAGCTTAGAAAATATTATTATTAAAGATGTGGCTTTGGTCTTCATTGGGTGCTCCAAACATATTTGATCTTGGGATAAGATGTACCTATGCTTAGACAATATTATTACTAAATATGTGAGTTTGACTTTCACAGGGTGTCCCACACAAGTTGACCTTGTGCTAAGATTAGAAAATATTATTACAAAAGACGAGACTTTGATTCTACTTGGTGTCCAATACATAAGATTTGTGCCTGATGAAACTAAGGTAAAAATTAATTTTATTATGATAGCATTTTTTAAACATCGATGAATATTTTTTGGTTTTCAATCATGGTTAATTTCCTGTCAAATTGAAATTTTACACATGTAGAATGGCTCTCTTGTTTTTTGTCAATCCTGAAAGCCTTGTATACATTTCACTGCATTTTTAACTATGTCAGGACAGACCTGACACCTTTTGACTTCCTCAGTCATCAGTTTCTTTGAAGGAAAAGTAAAGTGCCCTCTTAGATCTTTGTGAAATCAAAGCCAACAAAAACAGTATACAGGTCTTCGTCAACTTACGACCACGATTGGTTACGACCCACATGTCGTAAATCGATCGGGTTGTAAGTTGGTTTGTAATTAATTTTGCAATCGTTTTACCTTTCTTTAGGCATTATAAAATTTTTCCTATAATTTTTACGGTTTTTTTACGTTTAATACCATTTGTAACGTCTCTCTACACATTGTTTTGTTTTGTTTCGTTCTTTGGGTTTAAATCAAAAACTGCTTACTACAGTACACTTGATTTAATATTTGCTAAACATACAAAATACAAGTGCAAAAGTCAGAAAAGATTTTAGTTGCAAAACATAGCAAAATATATACTAATAATTTCAGTATGATAACTTCAGATCATGTACGATCACATTCACTTTCTCTCCTCCTTCCTACCTGTTTAGCCACGGAAATTTTTGTGTTGAGATCAGTAGTTTTTCTTTCCTTGTTGGCAGGTTGAGGAGTAGACAAAATCAATTTCCTCTTGGTAGACGTCTTTGGGGTTTTTTAAAGAAAAATTTTAAAGACACAAACGAACTAGAGCGGAAAGTGTGTTCTACAGAGGTTGCCCTAACACTGAGCTTGAGGTGCGTGAGGGAATGCTAGCGCTGCCGGGAGCCGGGGCGGAAACTGTCGTCCACCAAACTGGGGAGCAGTCATGGTCATAAAGTAGAACAGACACAAGTCGTACGTTAGTTTATAAATATATTTTTCCAGTTATTATAGTGATTCAAGGAGAGTTGGTTTGGTTAATTTTGTTTAGCGGCATATCAACACCTTTATGGGTTATTTTTCTGCCAAAATATAAATATTTTTTCTTAATTTTATTGCTTGAAGTAAATATTTTTGAACGTAATTGTATGCATTCACCTACAGATATTTTGTATATAATTTTATAATTTCAGGGTAAACGTATATAATGTATATAGTGTTGTTCTACGGCGCGTGATCAGTAATCAATTTCCGTGTCTGAGTCACTTTCGCTAACATTCATAGGCACGCCCTGCAACAAGAATGAGAAGGTCCTGAATTTGGATTTGGACATCGGCCCAGTTATGCACACTAAAAATCTAGTATTATGAAAATTAAAATAAAAAGCTGGTATAAATTATAGGCAACTAAAAAAATTGCAGTGTTAATTATAGGTTTTCTATCTATGACTCATTATGGCCAACAGTTCCTAAAAGAAGAAATACTATTTTAGCCATGTTGTAAATAATGATGCCATAATAATAGAAAAGACTTAAGAAATAGTCGTCATTCTTCTTCTTCTTCTTCTTCTTCTTCTTCTTCTTCTTCTTCTTCTTCTTCTTCGTCTTCTTCGTTTTCTTCTTCTTCTTCTTCTTCTTCTTCTTCTTCTTCTTCTTCTTCTTCTTTATGCCGTGTCCCTACAGGACGTTGGCGATCATGGCTTTTCACAATTTCTTGTCCTTTGTAATTCTTAGTAAATGTTGTCTTTTTGTTATTTCTCCTCTGTTCTAAAATCCATTTACATAAGCTCGTTAGGCAGATTATGCGCTGTTTTCCTTTCACTTTCTTGTCATCAGTATATGAGTATCAAATTTTCAAAACCCCCTTTTCTCATTATGTGCAACTATCTCTTTCTGATGTCAAGTGTAAGTGTCCTTTTTGTTTCCATTTTCTCTAAAACATTGTCATTGCTCGTATATTTAGTCCATGGTACAGCATGCTTCTGTAGAACCGCATTTCTATCGCCTCAAGTATCTTCATCATCTATGAGAAGATTGTTCAGCATTCATTTGCACATAGGAGGACTGATATTACATAACAGTTCAGTAATATTTGTTTCCAATGAAATGTTCCTGTTTTTTAATATTTTGCTTACCTTTTGAAAGACATCTTTTACTATCTCTTCGGATTTCCGTGTCGCACTTTCCGTCCGCTGTTAAAACACTCCCTAGATTTTTAAATTATTGTATTTGCTTGATTTTGGTATCTCCATTTTGTAATTTGCATGTTGGGCTGTCCCTTTTGCTGACAACCATACATTCTGTCTTTTTGCAATTGAAGTTAAATCCTTCCTTCCTTCATTACCTTCAGTAGTACTTCTTGTAGTTTTGTTTCCATGTCTGCCATCAACACTGTGTCATGTACATATTTTAGGTTGTTAACTCTATTGGAATTAACTCCTCGCCCGAGGAAACTAGAAACATTAAAATCTGAAGTAATATCAACATTGGTCAAATTGAACAGTCACAAGGCATCAGGAAAAGATGGAATTTCAATAGAGATGCTGGCAGCCTTAAGTTATTTCGGAATTGACAAGATTACACACTTAAGAAATGGAATATACAACAGTGGCGATATACCGGAAGACCTAAGTAGATCCATTTTTATAGCACTGCCTGAGAAGCCCAATGAATGATATCAGAAAGAGAAATACAAATGCAAAAGGATATGTACCTATGTTTTATAGATTATGCAAAAGCATTTAATAACTGCCATCACAAAGAACTGTTGCAACTGCTAGGTAACCTTGACATATTTGAGAAGGATACTAGAATAATCCAGAACCTATACTGGCAGCAAACCGCCTGCATGCGGATAGTAAAGGAGTTCAGTAAATAAAAAAAAAGTAGCAATGGGTATAAGACAAGGATATGTTTTGTCGTCGAACTTATTTAACCCATACAGTGCGGCAAATTCTGAGAGAATTGAAAGTCTTACCAGGATCCATTACTGGTGGTTACAATCACGCCATTATCTTTTATAATATTAATGTTGAGACTCATGATTTTTTGTGGGGATTGATAGTGGAGAGGTTTCCCGTTACTCTCTCCACAGTGATTTTTATTGAGACACCACGTCCAGTTAGCTAGCCGTTGACTTGTTAAAAGTTTTTCCGCCGTTTTATAGGTCTTATGTTTTCAATCTAATGTTTTAAATTCAACGTAACTTCTTGACTTTCTCGAGTTAATAGTGAGAGAAGAAAATCTCTCTTCATCATTCAGTTTCGAGCGAAGAGCTAAAAGTTTTCCTAGATGACAATCAGAAACTTGTCAATATGCCACCCAGCATATCCCGCCTCGTGGCTGACGCATGGAGGGGGAGATGTAGCGGGGGCATATCGACAAAAGTTAATTTTTAACATAACCTGACGGTACCAAGTACTTACAAAGAAAATAAAATTCTAAACAATATTATTTATTAAACTACGTATTTTTCGAAGTTTTTTACATTAGTTTTTATATTCATTTTTCCTATTATTATTGCTTTACTCTGCCCTTTCATGGAGTCAATCATCTCACCTCTTTGTAAATTTCTAGGAACAGACTGCTGTTGCAAGGGAGATAACTGTAGTTCAGCAAAGGGTTAGACATGACTGACAAAAAGCTCTTGACATGTTATACAACATTTTTTTTTAATTTGCATTTCTCAGATTACTTCTTTGTGCACATGTTTAAAAAAATATGAGGTAACTTTGAGTTTCGTCAGAGGCAACTCCTTCAGTCTGGGGATTGTACACCTGGACCCCCTCCCACCCGTGAATACAACGAGAACTAATTTTAATGTACAGTGTCTTACTTATGTAATCACTGACCTAAATATTCTGGCAACAGGCCTGAACAATTTTCTGCTTTTTACTTTAGCAGAGAAAAAGTAAACTGACTAAAACAGTTGTGATAAAACAAAAAAAATAGATGGCAGAAAAGATGGGAAAAACAATCAACCAAACGAGAAATTCTATCCTGTAAATGAAATTCATTTTTTTATGATGGACAGCATAATAAGAAGCGTTTAAAAAAGTGACAGCAATTCAGAAAAGGTGCCTAAGAATTGCGAGAGACGCACGTTGTTTTTTTTTTTTTTTGTTTTTTTTTTTTAAGCGTATCACCCCAAGCAAGGCTGGAGGCCACTATCACGCAAGGGGTTATAGAAGGGTTGGAGGAAGAGCAGATAGGAGTGGTAAAGGAGAGGATGTTGAGAAAGAGAAATTCAGTGGGTCGATCAAGGCAAGGGGGTTACAGAAGATTTGGAGCGAGAGCAGATAGGAATGAAAGGTGAAAGGATGTGGAGAAGGGAAGTGGATAGATCAAGGCAACTGGAGATGTCGATTGACGCTACACTTAAACCGTTGGAGATTGTATTTGTCAGGGAAACAGTAATAGGGAATGGAGTTCCACAGGCGAGATGTGCGAGACATGAAGCTATAGGAGTAGAAGAGACGTCTACATACAGAGTAACATATAAAGAGAATGGAAAATAACATTAGAAATGACAAAAACAATGTTGACTGCTAGTAATGTCTACCCTACGATATGACAAAGATATTTTTTTCAAAAATAATATAAAATAGAAACTTGAGGCACCTCAAGATGTAGTTCTACGGGCAAATGTTGAGTATATCAAAGTCAGAGCATATGAAAAATGTGGAAGTTCTAGAGAGAATTTCTACTTTTTTAAATGCCATGTCCTTTTAGAATGTAGGTGATTATGCCTCAGCACAGATTAATTTTCGTTATTATTTGGGAATTGCGATGCCATCTTGGGAAAGATAGTGGAGTAGTTTCCTGTTGCCTTCTCATAGACTGACTGCCGTCTAAAGCAAGTGACACTAGTCTACCCTACTAATTAACCCATATCTGGTAAAAGATGGGTTCATGTCATTTTCAAAGAAGCGAATGAAAGAGACTCAATTAGAATTTGAACCCGGCATGCCAATTTCACTTTCCCTGATTATAATTGTTACGCTACTAACATATACTTTTAGTTGATTTTGTTTAGCGGCATATCGAAATCTATGGGTTATTAAATCAAAATATATTTTGAATACAATTTTATGGCTTTAACTACAGATAAAACATATTGCTGGTCATTTTGCTTTTAAAATTCATTTTCTATTATATAATATGTATGGGGGTCATTGTTATATATAAGAATGTATTTCTGGTATTTTTACTATAAAAATGTATTTTTATACTTTCAAAGTGTTTTGTTTGAGGGTTTACTATTTGCGCATAGCTGGGACGCCATCAGGTGCTACCAGCAGGGAAACAGGAATAAGGAAGGGAGTTCCACAGGCAAGAGGTGCGAGATATGAAGCTATTGGAGTAGAAGAGACAGCTACATTTAACAGTTTCAACAGTGAAAGTGTGGGAGCGGGATGCCAGCCTCGTTGGAAGCTTGAATTCATGAAGTCTGGGAACCAGCGAGAGCAGCTCATCGGAACAATTACCGTGAAATTCATGAAGTCTTGGAACCAGCATGAGAATTAGACACCGTGTAGCCTCTCCTAAGTTTGGTTCTAGAGAGTACTAGCGGCCCAGTAAGAGTGTGCTGGACAAAAGCAAATCCCCAGTCCCTCTTCTTTTCAATCAATTTGAAGTATTGACATCCACTGGAGATCAAGCAGTGTGTTTCGCTTGGAAATTCTTTTCCAGCTCTATTCTCAACTCATCTGGAGTGTCTCTGTCCGATTTTCCCTCTAGAACAGAGTCTCTACAGAGTGATATGTGTATAACTCCGTCCTTGCTTTCTGCTATCATTTCTAAGCTAGATCCCCACAAAGCATGCGGATTCGACGGTGTTCCTGTAGCCGCTTATGTCTTTTTGGCAATGTGCTTGTAGCTCTAATCAACGCTGAGTTGGTTAAGCATCTTACTTCACATTGCCTATCGGATCATTTCATACTAAGGTGGGGGGTTCCCGAGAGCTCTAACCTTGGACCTACGCTGTTTCTGATCTTCATCAATGACGTCCCGATGATATCAGTTCCCATTTAGATATGACAAAACTATTTACTCCTGTCTTAGTAGCAATTCCAATAGATCTAAAAAGTAAACCTGGAAACTGCTCTCGGAAAGGAACCCCAGTCAGTTGTTAACTGGGACAAGAAATGACAAGAAAACGTGAGACCAAGAAGGCACAATTAGGCGCTCTCGTGGAGTTGATCATCAACCATGCTGATAGGAGGCAGGGACGTTTCTCTATGGTGAGTAAATGAAAGCAGTTTCGTTTTGGAGGCATTAAAATTCACAAGCCATTTCCTGCCTAGTCAACCACAGAATGGAGGTCGTTTTCGAGACCAACAGTCAGGTTAACTTTGACAGCAATGCCAGATTTACTATTGAGACAGGAGTAAATGGTAGTGTCGTCTGCGTAGATGCTGACTTGAGAACTGATGATGTCAGGAAGATCACTGATGAAGATCAGAAATAGTATAGGACCGAGTCAAGATTACATTACAGACCCTTCTTTGAATGTTGTCAAGATGAGAAGATGAGGAGAACCTAGTTCGAATTCCAGTCAGGCTTGTTACATTTACTTACACACCTGGATTCATACATTTGAGAAAGGTATGAATCCATCTCTTCTTCCCCATTTATGAGTTGAATAGCAGGACAGACTGGATCTTATAAACTTGGTTGGAAACCAGTCTACCGCAGAAAGAATCGGCAACTTACTGCAGGAAAATCTACTAAAGACACGATCGCCCAAGTGTGTATAACATATGGCACTTAGGGTCTGTCTATATTTCTGAGATGAGGTATTATGTACAGTATTTACATTAGTCGGACTATTGTCCTCATCTTTGTCGCCATATTTGTCACAACGTTTCGGCCGTTGTACGCTCCCGCCTTCTTCGGGTGGTTGGAATTTCGAACTGAACAAGATAGCAGGAGATAACTGATAACTGACATCCATCAAACATGGCACGTGGAACTAGAACAGTCTACCCCAGTGATCGAAATAAAGGGTTCAGTTCGAAATTCCAACCACCTGAAGAAGGCCGAAACGTTGTGACAAATACGGCGACAAAGATGAGGACAATAGTCCGACTAATGTAAATACTGTATATGGCACTTAACTGACTGACTAGATTGGCAATTAGGTCTCACTATTTTACTGTTGAACTAGCTATATGCAACCAACAATTCTCCTCTAACAGCTTTTTCTCACATTCCAATTTTTTGCTTTCCTGCCATCTACAATCTTTAAACATTTAAATGCAATACCGTGCACCATCTTTTGTCTAACTGAACCCTGTTCCTTTATTGTCCTTTCCTCACTAAAGTCTTCTCATTCTCTTTCACTCCCTGTAAGCCCCTGTGTAATAATGGCATTATTGCCTTGATTGGGGTGTAATAATTAAAAATGCAAAAAAAAATCCCCTAGTTCCAACTCTTCAGACCTTCAAATCTGGCTGTGAAGGTCTGAACTGGTGGGACTACATTCCTTTTTTCTCGAGTTCAGACATTCACAACTAGGGTCCATCATGCCGCAAACACAGAGATAACTCATCCAAATTCACTTTGTATTCCTTTGGTAAGTAGGAAATTCCATTCAAACAGTTCCTTCCCCAGAACTGTCTTCTCCGTAGCTAAATGATACATCACATTAGATCAAATGATGGTTTCCGTATAGGAATACAGTTTTGATTCCTGTCGGAGAACGCATATTTTCTACGAAATTTCTTGAACATGCAGGTTGGAAAATGTAATTAATACTTTTTAATTAAAAACAGACCTTTTACTTCAATAAAGTGTATTTATAAAAATAACCTATAAACAGAAAATATATTAAATAATTGTCAGACTTAATGGATTTCATTACACACACATACACACACACATATACATCTATACATATATAAAATTATAAAAATTAAAAAATATATTAAAAATTATAAAATATATAAGAATTTTTTTATGCATCCCACATAGGTAAAAATATAGGAAATGCAGGACCTATCAGGGCAAATCCACACATCTCTTCTACTCAGTTTAACTTTTGAAAATCCTCTCATTACTCTATTGCTATTTCGATGGCATGTGTTCTGATGAGCTACATTCCTTAGTTCCACCACCCCTGGCCTTTACAACTGGAACCTGCCCTGCTGTGTACACAAATGACAATCATCCCCATTCCCTTCATAATCCATTAGTAAGAAATTCTTCCCAGGAACTGCTGCTTTCTGGAACTGCCAATAGGATGTTTTCTTAATTCCTATCATTTTGACCCATTCAAGTCTAAGGTTAACCGTTATGTTTCCTACATAGCCCCTCAAGAACTTCACTTCTTGTCTTTTCTTATGCTCATACAACACCACACAGTAACCCTCTACTTTGAGTGGCTCTTGGGCCTTGCATTGAGTGAACATTAGTATAAAAAACACCACAGTATACAATATTTTCTTATGTATAATACAAGAAATTCTGAACAAAAATCAAAGGCAAAAAGGTTATATTATACACAACTACCTATTTTCAGGAATTTTTACACAGTTTAAAAAACTCTTATTTGAAATAGAAAGAATGTAAATACACTTAGTTATCAAAATAGATAATAAATAAATAAAGACAACAGGTATTGATAACAATTGTTTACAAAAGGTATATGATGCTGGCAATATTTGTTTCTGTTTTAATTCCTAATGAAAGACAATATTTTTATTTTCATAGTTTATTACTAAATATAATAAAGTCATATCAAGTGGAAAAGGTATGATAAATTAATTAATAACTTAAAATGTATTACTGAGAATGTCTAATTAGCACTTTTCTCCTAAAATTCAAAAATAAGTTTTGAAAAAGTAATTAGGAAAAGAAACACAAAGTGACTAAACATTTCTATTCTTCAATATTGTAAAAAATTGAATATTTTAGTCAAATATATGTATGACATGAAAGTTTAATAAATAATAAGGTTCCACTTTTTTAAAAAAATTATAGAAGGATGGCTGTACTATGGGGTCATATTATAATCAAGTATATAATTTATTCCCTGTTTTAAGCTTTGTGAAACAGGATTTTATTATACTCAAATATGTAACGTATTCCCTATTTTTAGCTTCAGAAACATAGGGTCATATTATACTCAAGGATGTAATGTATTCCTTGTTTTTAGCTTCATGAAACATAGGGTTGTATTATACTCAAGGATGTATTGTATTCCCTGTTTTTAGCTACAGAATTTTAGGGTCGTATTATACTCAAGGATGTATTGTATTCCCTGTTTTTAGCCTTAGAAACATAGAGTCATATTATACTGAAGGATGTAATGTATTCCCTGTTTTTAATATCAGAAACATACAGTTGTATTATACTCAAGGATGTAATGCATTCCCTGTTTTTGCTTCAGAAAAATATTTCAGAAACAGTCTTATTATACTCAAGTCATATTTTACAGAAGGTAATATGGCAGGACTCTTTATTTTCTGTTATTGGTAACAAAATTTTGAAATCTGTTGATCTACTATGAACAAGTCTGGGTTAATTTCTAGTAGGTGGTATTAACATAAATATTAAAACATTGAAACACAGAGAAAGACATGTTGGTTTATTCTGTTCTTTTTTTTAACATTCCAGAAAGACGTGCCAAACACATTAAATCTGTATAACAATAAACATTCTAGCAAATCTTCAGGAAGACAGTCTTGGATTTACAACTGGTGAAAGTGAGGAAGGGTAAGGTGGTATAGATAATGGAATTCTTGTCAAGGCTCTTTGTGCTCATTTAGCAGTTACTGTCTTTGAGAAAGGCATGAATCTACATCCCTGCACACCAGAGATTGTAATAAAAATATCTTATCTTTGGCATGAATGAAAAAATGGGTGAAGAAGAAAAATTATGTGTGTGCACAGTAATTACTTTTTAATAAATGGTTGCATTCATTGTCAACTTTGAGAGGGATTTGCATATAAAAGAATAATTGGAATATTTCATTTTATATGTTTTTTAATGTATAAATTTTAAGAAGCATATTTTTTAAACTTGAACTCCCCCCCCCCAAAAAAAATAAGTCTCTATATAGTAAAATATACTGGTATTATAATTGTGTTATATACCATACCTTTGAACACTAATGGGTATGTCCCAATTCTCATCAAGACATTGGACACTATTTTAAGTGGGGGTAATATGCTGTCTATGCTGGCAGCGTGAGCTGTCAGTGTGGGAAGTTCTTGCTGTGTTGAACTCTGCCTTTGGGCAGAGAGGAACCAGGATGAGGCTATGCTGAAGGACTGAGTGTTGTCTGGGGAGATAGACAGATACCCGGTCCTGTGTATGCAGAGTCTACTGGTAATTTTTGCCCAAGCCCACAGGCTCGGATTTCCCCACATTAAATTTGGCCGTACCACATCCTACCTTGTGGGGAGGTAGGTAAATATCGTAATATGCTGTTTAAGTAGTCCACCAGTAGCAGTGGTTTACCTACTTTATGCTGCTGGCGAGTATTGTATTTTGATGATGTTATAAAGATTGCCATTTCATTTCCAACCTCCATTTCGGTTATTCCTCATTCAGTAACTCTTTCTAGGTTACAACAAATTAGGAAGCCAATTAATATATATATATATAAAAGCTTGTATAGCTTGTTGAATGTCAGAATGACTTACAGAGATTGGCTAATAAAAATTTTTCTTAGCCAGTAAAATATGCCAGTTTGCAGTTTGACATGACTCAGTCCAGATCTGCCTTGTCTAGAAGACAAACCACTTCATTCACTTGTCTGAACTTGCTTTGGTGGGTCAACCCCAATTCTTAGTTTGTGAACTTTTTGCCTTCTTACATGTTAACTGGCCTTGCATATATTGTTTGCTTGCTTGATTGGTATTATTTCATTTTTGCCCTGTTCCGTTTTCTTGCAAACTTTGTTAATTCTGTTTGTTGGACAATTCTGTTTTTTATTTTGCATTTTACCATGGCTACTCACTCCACAGATAGACACAGGTTCAGTTTACAATGGAGTCAAAAAGGTTGATACTTGTCTGGTTTATATTCAAGTCAAAAAGGTAGACACAGGTTCAGTTTACAATGGAGTCAAAAAGGTTGATACTTGTCTGATTTATATTCAAGTCAAAAAGATAGACACAGTTTCAGTTTGCAATGGAGTCAAAAAGGTTGATACTTGTCTGGTTTATATTCAAGTCAAAAAGGTAGACACAGGTTCAGTTTACAATGGAGTCAAAAAGGTTGGTACTTGTCTGGTTTATATTCAAGTCAAAAAGGTAGACACAGGTTCAGTTTACAATGGAGTCAAAAAGGTTGATACTTGTCTGTTTTATATTCAAGTCAAAAAGATAGACACAGTTTCAGTTTGCAATGGAGTCAAAAAGGTTGATACTTGTCTGGTTTATATTCAAGTCAAAAAGGTAGACACAGGTTCAGTTTACAATGGAGTCAAAAAGGTTGATACTTGTCTGATTTATATTCAAGTCAAAAAGGTAGACACGTGTCCAGTTCATAACTGAATCAAAAATATTGACACCTGTCCACTTCACACTTGAAGCAAAAAGGTAAACATGGGTCTAGCTTGTACTCAAGTCAAAAAGTTTGACTCGGGTCTGGTTTACACTTGAGTCTAAAGAGACATAGATTTGGGGCAATCTTTAACCTTCATGCTCTAAAAAAAGTGTGTCAAAAGGACTGTTTTTCTCTTGACATCACTATTATTTTAACTATCTTCACTACTTAGTGATGTTTATTGTTTTAAAAAGCAATGATTATAATTTTTAATAGGACCTAAAAATATGAAAGTAAACTTATACCTTTTCTTTGATCTTGAGAATTTATAACAAAAATAATAAACACTATTAGATTGTTTATTGGAATGGTTGGCATGACATCAGCTAATTACCAATCGATTTGAACTTTATAAAATGATAAATAATAAGGATTTCCTTAGAGTTCGTTCATATGTTTTAATAAATAAAGTAATCTTTATAAATTTATGAATAAAAAATTGTTTTCATATTTATTTCTTTATAAATTGATAAATAACAAATAATGCATTGAATGTTGGAATCTAAAATTATTCTTCTAAATAAACAATTTAATAAATAGTGTTTAATATTTTTGTTGCAAATTCTCAAGGACAAAAAATGTATAAATTCACTTTCATTATATGTTTATGTTTTACAATTCTATTCATCACTTTTTAAAACAATAAACATTGCTGAGGAGTGAAGGTAGTTAAAATAATAGCGGTGTCAAGGGAAAAAGATTAGAGTCTTACCTATCTAGGTTGATGCGGTCAACATATTGTAAGTCCCTCCAGCAGGGACACATATACATTCTGTGCAAACATAGTTAACTACATGCTATGAACACCTGACATGATACATCTTAGCATGGTACACAAAACATCTGAACAAATTCAAATTATTCATGTTATTTGTATTGGCACAAGGCTAGCAATGTGGCATACCCAACGATGATTGAAAATATGATACAACAGTTACAGACAAATAACTAACCTAT
Source organism: Acanthosepion esculentum (assembly GCA_964036315.1). NCBI lineage: Eukaryota > Metazoa > Mollusca > Cephalopoda > Sepiida > Sepiidae > Acanthosepion > Acanthosepion esculentum. Next base: position 5,944,477 of record OZ038504.1, read on the forward strand.
ATAAGGTATACAGAGTTAATCTAAACATAACTTATTCTGGTACCAAGATACGTTTTCCTTCTTGCTTTTAATTTTACTAATGTTCACGCAAGAGCCACTCAAGGAAGAGGATTATGGAATGAAGTGTGGGATACAGACATAAGAGGATAATGTAGGAAGTGAATATTATGAGGATATGGTGGATAAATAATGACTGATCCTAGTTTTAAGAGGTTAAGACTGCAGTGTTCAGGAAAGTATCCAGGTAAGACTTTGTTCCACAGAGTAGCAGTTATTGGAAAGAGGCTGAGTGGAACATCTTCCTTACCAATGGTATATGGAAAGATTCAACTCTGTGAATATAGCTAAGTGAATATTGGACACTTTATCCGGTAATAGTGAGGCATCCAATGAGGATTAAAATCAGTACCACCAGAATTGAGGTCTGTTCTCATTAACTATAATCATTTTGTCCAGTCAGCATGACTTAGAATACACTACATCCCCTGCAGAGGTGTAAGATCCCTATCCCCAAAGGATAAGATTTCAGGTGGATGCTTGCTGATTCAATTATAAACACAACCATATTCACTAGCAGATTAAATTATAAACATGACCACTGTTTATCTGTAGACTGAAGTATAAGCCTGAACACGATAAATATCTATCCTAGTCATATCTATCTGTTTATCCTAATCTGGTCATTATCTATCTATCTATCTATCTATCTATCTATCTATCTATCTATCTATCTATCTATCTATCTATCTAGTCTGTTATTATCTACCTATGTATCTACCTATCTATCTACCCTAGTATGTTATTATCTAGCTAGCTAGCCTAGTCTGTTATCTATCTATCTATC
>OZ038504.1:5947820-5958805 GCA_964036315.1 Acanthosepion esculentum
CGCGTCTTATGCCCAAAAGACGGCGCTGCTACGACCACAAAGCAGAACCGTAAAACCGAGAGAAGAGCGAACAGTGACGCGGTGTCATGGTAAGAAAATTTCTGTTATATAAATTCCTTTATTCTGATCTGTCACTATCTACATCGCGGCTGAGAGCCCTTAAAACCGCAACGGGGGTAGCCGTAAAGCCGAGCATCGTAATTGCAATGGAGAAGTGAAATCTCTTCAGTCGCAGTCAACATCACGCTGAGAGCTCATGGAACCGGGCCGGGGTCGCCGTACGGCCGAGCGCCTCAATTGCAATGAAAAAGTGCCTTCTCTTCAGTCGCAGTCAACATCACGGCTGAGAGCTCATGAAGCCGGACAGGGGTCGCCGTAGGGCCGAGCGCCTCAATTGCAATGGAGAAGTGCCTTCTCTTCAGTCGCAGTCAACATCACGGCCGAGAGCTTATGAAAACCGACCGGGGTCGCCGTACTTGGCGTGTGTTTTTAGTTTTTTTACACGACTACAAACAAAAAAATATAGAGCCGTATGGCTGACATTTTTCACCCATGTCAGCCGTAAAGTGTATATGGAAACAGAAGCCTGAATTTCGTAGACGCACTCGACTTTTGTGACAATTAAACGAACTCCGAAGCTTCTCAAGTGTGAATGTGCTTGTATGCACTGGTACGAACTGCAGGTGTTCCAATCAACTGTTAATGAAACCGAAACTTTAGTGGAGCAATCATATCTAATGCCGGTGTTCATGTGTCTAGCAGCTTGTGTTGCAACTGAATACGGTGAGGTTATCATAGTGTACAAACAAACGCGATGATGACGAGTGAATGTATGAAAGTCAGAAGGCAGCAAAAGAGCTGGATAACCTTTACAAAGATGTCTTAGTAATGGCAAGCGGAGACTACGACGACCCAACGCCAAAACCAATATGACAAACAAAAACATTGCCATGCAATCGGACTGCATATGTGTGCATGGCGCTTAAACGCTACCGGGCGGGTTGTCTACAGGGCCTCCGTGTAGATTATGTTTCTAGCACGGTTGTTGGGAGAGTAAATGAAAACCCTGTCCTTAGACCCAACTCGTGAGCATCCAACGTAAAGTTGGCCGTGAGAGAAGCACAGCTCACGTAAATGCAGACCTGCGATGCTAAGCGTCTGTCCTTGTGATTTGTTAATGGACATAGCAAAGCAAAGCTTCACGGGAATCCTGGGAATCAGAACGACTTCCCCCTTGCTGCAGCCAGTTGCAATGGTCACCTCAATCAGGTTCGGAGAAAGGGATTTAATAATGAGGCGAGTCCCGTTGCACTGTTTAGGGGGGGGGAGCAAATAATAATCGGAGCACCAACTTTGAGCCGAAGAATATGAGGTGGGAGTCTGAACGGCTGAAGGGAGTTCAAAACTTCTATGGGATACTCAGCTAATTCAGATGGATCGGAAGTTCTGTCGATGGACTTATAAACATGACATTGCCCGGGAATACAATCCAACAGTTTAAGGTTGATGGAATCAAGTGTACAGTTCTTCGGTGCCAATATGGCCCTCCCAGCAAGCCAATCGACATCGGCAAAATTAGTGGATAGGTTGTAGAAGACTGCATTCATCAATTCATCCGGTGATTCAACAGTGGTGGCAAGCTGATCCATCTGCACAAAACCCTGTGTGTCAGATGGCATTTCCCCCTTCCCAAGTGCAAGAAGGTCCCGTGCGAAGTCAGCGGATCTGGAGTCCCCATTCAAGTAGGCACGCATGTTCGTACTCAGTTTAAGAGTCTCCACGTGGCGCCAAAGGGCAGACGACTTCAGGCAGGCGCGGACAGCGTCAGCGCGTATACCTTTAGGAATAACAGGTAGAGTCTGCCTAAAGTCGCCTGCGAGGAGAAGGGTTACTCCACCCATGGGGTCGGAGGAGTCGCGGATGTCTTGGAGACTTCGGTCAAGTGCCTCAAAGGCGTGCTTGTGTGCCATCGTGCACTCATACCAAACTATAAGTTTGCATCTCCGCAGGACTTCAGCCTGTGGCGAATTCATTGTTATGTTGCATAGAGGAGTTTGTGACCGGCATAGATCAAGCGGCAACCTAAAAGCCGAATGAGCGGTTCTACCTCCCGGTAGCAACGTTGCAGCAATCCCGGAAGATGCAACCGCAATAGCACGACGCAGTACCTCTGCCAGGACTAATTTAGTAACAAAAGTTTTGCCAGTTCCTCCGGGCGCATCTAAAAAGTATATACCTCCACTGGAGCCGTTTGCCCTGTCTGTTATGGTAGTGAAAGCAACCCTCTGATCAGGTAGAAGTTTGGGCTCGTTTTCGGTATGCGTTCAGCCCCTCGATAGAGTAGGATGTTTCCCGCAATAACTCAGTTGGTACAGTGTCAAAACCGTCTCTGAGTGGTGGTGGCAAACCGTAAGTTGGTAAAGAGGCACCTCCCAGTTCGAAACATCTTCTAGAGCCACCAGCGCTCTGTTGAATATGAAGTCAGTGAAACCGCATTCAACTCCTGGGCTGTTACGCTGAACGGAGAACAGCACATCCTCTGACATGGATTCTCTGTACTTTAGCCAGAGCGACAGAGGATCGCTTAGTTCGCATCGCAAAAGCAAAATGGCGAACTGCGTTCGAAGCCGTGATGGCGTTCTGAGAAGTTCACCCTCCGCCATGGCTGCATCCCATTGGGAGTCGTCTTCAAGCAATCCCAAACGGAAGTATGTCTCTCTATATGACTGGCACTCTATGCCGTTGACAGTGCGAATATCCGTGAAACTCGTTGGCCCAGCAATTTCATGAAGTATAAGGCGGAGATAAAAGCACTCCTGCTGGCTGGGGAGGCACAGTATAAACGCGTCCAAGGCAAGAGTTAGACCTTACATTGGGATAACCCTCGACAGGGTCGCCAGCCTTTCGCCGAACCCACCGGTTGTTTGACCACATGTAGTAGGACGGGACTCGGGGGTATATCAATGTTTTGGCAAAAGCATCTGTTGAGCATAATTTAAAGAAAGCCGTTAGGGTTGTGTCTTTAGGGTTTTCCGTAACCTGCTGGGCGTTTTGTTCGGTGAAGTACATCCTCTGTCCATTTTTTAAGTGAACAGCAAGCTGCACAATGGCTGGAGCCCTTTGGTGTATGGGGAATCCGAAAATTCGCCAAAGGGCCTCGCTACTGCTGAGGTAGCGTTCAGCCACGTAATCGGCCACCTCGTCAACGCAATTGTCGCGCCGGATACCGAAAACGGCAGCATCGTTTCTTTTATTAACGTACTTGCAGATGTACTTTATTGACTTAACCGAGTGGCAGTATTCAACGTTTATGTGGGCTCCAAATGTTTTGGACAGCAGCGGGCAATAAGGTACCACCCAACGATTATCCAGAGTGTGCCCCTTAACTGTCACAGTTCTGCCGCCCTCAGCGGGACTTCTACGTCTGTACAGTGGGTAACTATTCGTCGCAGTCTGCGTTTCTGAGATAAACTTACGGAGGTAACCCTTTGCGCAAGTGGGGCCACTTGACCAACATGACCTTTTTTTCGTAATTCGCGCCACTGAGGCCGTGTATCATATTGTTTTTAATGATTTCGTGGAACAAAGGATCCAGCGCAGGATCCGGAATTTCAGCAGAAATAAAATCGTCTATTTTGTTTGCGCCAACCTTATCGTTGAGCCACAGCAGAATGTGGGCATGAGGCAAACCGTGTTTCTGCCATTCCACTGTATACATATGACACTTAACGCGTCCGAAGACTTGCCCTTTAAGGATTAAACCCATAAGCTTACACAGCTGTAACCGGAAAATGCGGGCAATTAGGTCAGGGCGGTGTGAGTACTGCTGACCTGGAAAAAGTTCGCGTGTGATTTCAACCCATTTCGGATTGCACGTGAACGTGACGAACAAATCAGGCCTTCCGTAATGACGGACATAGGTCATTGCGTCTTGTGTCCTTTCATGCATGTATCGAGGACCACCAGTGTAAGAGGAAGGCAAAATGCACGGTTTGCCGAGATTGCGTGGGTCACCATCAGAACGCAGACCATCACGAAACTGAATGTAGGAGTCGGTTCTAAGTTTGGATTGGTTTAACTTGATGAATCCTAAACTCTCCGACTTCATTTTTGCAGCCATGTCAACAGCGAATTGAAGAAATAGTTGATGGCACCTGTGCAAGTGGTTAAATTCACCCTCCCTAACCATAAACATGTAGGCGTAGTAAGCCCTACAGGAGACCGTCTTTGAGGTCGACATGGAATCGCTGCTTGCCTGGTATATTGGGATTTTGAAGTGGTACTCATCGCTTCCGTATGGAAAAAGAAGGGTGTACTGGAGACAGTCGTATGAACGGTGGGTTTCACTGATGCGGCGCAGACCACCGCCCCGGTACCTTATGACAATGTCACGGTTGTTATGCTCCTCACCGTGGATGACTGCGGCGACTTCATTACATGCAGCATTGAAGCGACGCTCATGCTCACCGTGAGGCCGTCTGTCTGCATCGATGAGAACGCTGAAAGATGTCGAAGAGTTTTTTTGCAACGCAAACTTTAAGCTTCGGATGTAACTGTTTGTGAAGCATGTCTTGTAGACAGAACAGAATGTCTCTACGGGGACCGACGGAAATATCGCTAGGCAGAATGCCGAGACGCGCATCAGCCTGCTCGTTGTAGTCAGCGAGAAAGTAAATTTGTAGGAACTGAGGTGGCTCTCCCTGATCAGCCAAAAGTGATCCCATTAAGTGGTAAACCTGGCCTTGCACTTTGAAAGTAAGCATCCATCCCCCCTCACTAATAGCCTTCGCACCAAAAGACGTCATCTGGAAGCAACAGTTATACTTCCGTGTTGCTTCAAGAAAATGCGTTGACTCCGAAATTGTACCCAGAAGGAGGTCTCTAAGCGGCTGGGGAGGTTCGTCTAAAGAAGGGAGTTTGATTTTTCCCCCAGAGCAACAAAGCCCAGGTTGCTGACCAGCCCACTTTTTTGCGTTGCAAAAAGTGCAAACTTTATCCATGGCCCCTATTTGTACGTCTCTCCTAGCGGAATAGTTGACAGTGCAGTCATAATTGTATGCGACCAAAATGACGCAGACAGCGAAGTTATGCCATTCAAAGAAGGTCGAAGTTGGCTAATGTTTCGAGCCGTTAACGGCGTACTTCAGAGTTTTCTGCAACCCTGGCAGACGTAGTAGAGCGGGCATTTCTAACGCAACGAACAGTGGTTTGTGCAGGGCTTTCTAGGGCTCTAGCAGACGCAGTGGAGCGGGCATTTCTAACGCGACGAACAGTGGTCTGTGCAGGGCTTTCTAAGGCTCTGGCAGACGCGGTGGAGCGGGCATTTCTAACGCGACGAACAGTGGTCTGTGCAGGGCTTTCTAAGGCTAATTTATACAAATATAATGTCACTTAGCTGATTGATTCAGCACCTCAACTCCAGAGTTTTGTAGATGAATGTTTTTGTAATTGTTTGATCCACTTGTCAGGAAGCTTCAGCAATATATTTTTAAATAAAGTCCCAGTGAACAGTGGCCGACCACAACTAAAAGTTTCATGCACTTTCACCCAATTATTAGGTAGTTGAGAACTGTTATTTTTGAAGATGGGTAGTTTACACTCGTTTGGCAAGTTCAAGATTTTACGAGGGTAATTGATGCATTTATACCATGGACGCACCAACCAAATTCACTGGCAGTCAGGGAATGCTTATCTGGCCAATGCTGAAAAAAATCATTATTTATCAAAAGAAAAAAAACAAACACCCGAAAAAATATTACAAGCATGCCATGAAAGTGCTCGATATCATGGGGAAACTGTAGGACTTCAGCAATGGAGCATACTGCTAGGAGCATAATCGTGATCAACAATGCTGGACTCTTAAAAATCCCCCCATTACAAACACACACAAACATATTAGGATATTACACTGAAAAGATCCTAAAATAATATTGCTTTACTCTGTATTGAGCTCTCTTTTAAATTAAATGTGATGAACGTTGGAATTGAACTCTATTCAATCTCATCATACCTGATTTATAACCTACCTTCATACAACTTTCTATCACTTTTGTTTTTATTCTTATCACTATTATTTTCTTGATATCCTACATTGTATAAGTTGTGGTCTAGTGAGGAAAGGTGATATAATATCTGATCCTGGACATATTGGAAAACTTACTTTAATGATAACTACAGTCGTTTGCATTCAGCCTGAAAGATTTTTACCTAGAAAACACCATGAAAGGAAATATAAAATCAACATTTGTAAGAACGAATTTGAAATGAAATATAATTAAACAGTGAAATATTTGTTGAATGGAAAAACTGTGGATTAGATTCAGACATAAAATATATTCACCAGTTACCAAAATTCTTGTTGTATAATAATAATAATAATAATAATAATAATAATAATAATAATAATAATATTGTTATTAAAGACCACAAACAAAATAAGTGCCTCCTTATTGATATGGCAGTCCCTGCAGACTGCAATGTGTCTTTGAAGATATTCGAAAAACTGTCAAAATACAAGGACCTTGAAATAGAAATCTCAAAAATGTGGCACATGGGAACATCAACAATTCCTGTTGTAGTTGGAGCCCTTGGATTGGTTGGAAAAGATTCCAGTAGGCTGATTGAAGGGATACCTGGAAGTCCATGCCTCAAAGAGATACAAAAAATTGTTCTGACAAGTACAGCCCACACTTTACGAAGGGCTTTATCTATGTAATTATTTTTTTAGTTTTTTTTGCAGTGGAAAGTGTCATGATGCCATTTCTAACCTTAGGTCCCTGGGCGGGACCCGGAAAGAAATGTGTAAACGCCAGATATCAAAGGAAATAAAAATAATAATAATAATAATAATAATAATAATAATAATATACATGGCTAATAGTATTGTTAGGTTGAAATCTGTATGTAAGAAGAAAGGTTAGGAGCAATTCTCAGCTTCAGACATGAAAAATATTCCCAAAATATAAAAAAAACCTTATTGCATTAGAATCATAATATACAAAAGCTAAAATCCTGATACCATATCTGTGGAACACAAAAGATTTATATTTTATAAGGAGATTTTCTAGTCCTATTACTTTCCACAAATTAAAACAATCCATGAGATGTGTAGTTTAAACCCTGACCCTCTAGCCATAAATAAAGCATTTTAAATTATGAAAAACCTTTTTTTTGTGTGGTGGGGAAACGTATCTTAATAGGTCAGTAAATGTTATTTACTCGTTAACTATCCAACATATTTCTTAAAGCTGTGACTATTATTAGAAGGTTTTTCTTGTGAATGCTGAATGAAAACGACTGTAGTTTTCATTAAAGTAAGTTTTCCAATATCATTAAAGTTAAACTAAAAGCCAAACAAATATAGTTTATATAATTTCAGTCAGGATTTGTTGTTTTAAAAAAGAAATCGTTTTATTGAAACAACACAAGTGAATTACCAATAGATTAGAAATTTCATTTATGATTAGAATGTTAAACAGTAAATGATTGAAAAAACGTAATTTCTTGAAATGGTCGTGGAAAGGTCAAGCAAAAAATGAGAAGAGATATTTGACTTTTTGTCTGAATTTCTGGGATGAAGACTTATCCTCATTTACATTATTTACAATTAGGCTAATGTTCTTATTATCACAGCGTTTCAGCTGTTGTGCCTTCTGGGCTTCTTCAGGTGTCTGTTGATCCAGGTAAGCTTCAAGGAATTTCAAACTGAATGCTAAAGATGTGGATTATTCTCATTCCTTGTGGATTAAAGAATTGGTTTATGAACTTATACATGTATGTATGTTGCGGCATTCACCCTGGATCGGTTAAGCCGGCTCCTTCCAAGGAATTCACCGCGTCCGGAACGAAGGTGGACCAAGCACGGCGATCCGTCGCCAATGCTGAAACGAGCGACAGCCATTCCCGATTCCAACGGCGGTGAATTCTTGAAACGGAATAACAAGGGAGTTTGAACTTCACACGCGGTCCCCACACCTCGCGTGCTCTCCCAGTGGAGGGAGGAATATGCTCTTACTTGCCGCAGAATTTCCACAGACGCAGAGGCAGGAGTAACCAAGAGGCCGCCGGATGCCGGTGCAGACGCCGAATGGTTTTGAATTCAGAGTTGACCTTCTCCTAGACCAGTTGCCATCCAAGGCTATAGAACCCAGTCTGTCCTGCTATTTACCCATAGTTGGAGGGAGAAGAAGAGGATTCACCAAGGGTGTTAGCACGTAAGTGAATGTAACGGATTCGACTGGAATTCGAACTCGGCTCTACGATTCCTCAATCCGAGACGTTATCCATTACTCCACCGTGCCTCCTCGTTTATGAACTTGGTGACTTAGTTCAATCCTTGTGTTGGTTAGTACAGATTTAGATAACTTATGGCCATATAACATTGAAACACTAATTCTTGTCCAGTCACTGAAGTTAAACAGTGTCAAGCTTTGCTCAGTACCTAAATGGGTGATTGCTTATGTGTGGATGATGTAATGGATAATGGCTTGGAATTGGAAATCAGAGTGCAAAGATCCAATTCCAGTCAGTTTTTTTATATTCATTTACATGCAAATGCTCTTGAGAAAGGTATACCCCTAGCTATGAGTTAATTAGTAGGACTTTTATTAGTAAATTATTATTATCTCAAAAAAAAAATCTTACATTACCAAAAAAAAAAAAATGCCCTCAAATAACCTGCAATGGGTTGATAATCCATAAAAATAAATCAATCAATTAATCAATCAGAATACAGACTACAACTCAGTGGAAACATGGTGAGAAATAACTGAGTAGTACGAAATAAGAACAAGATGAGATGTCCCTAGACGATTAAGCAAAAAGGGGTTCAAAATACACTGAAGGTTACCCAGATTGATAGACACCTGAAGAAGGCTGGAGAACATAACAGCAGAAATGTGATAATAACAACAAGGAATAGGACATTAGTCTGAATGTAAATAATGATAAATCGTCATCTCAGAAATTCAGAAAGAAATTATCAAATCAGTATGAACCTGACGTGATATACCAGTGGAGGCTTTCAGAAAATCTTCATCAAAAATTGGCACCACCTGACATTCTTGTACATATGTGGGGACCTAAAACTAGTTCTACCAGGCTTATCAATGAAGATATCAATTCAAGGAAAGCACAAAGAAAAGGGTATGCTCTCTTGAGAGAAACAATTCTTCACAACTGTTGGAAGAAATAGCTTTAACACAATCTCTCCTTCAGCAAACAAGAATACTGCTTGGTAGTATAACACTTGACCCAGATAAAAACAGACTGCAACAAGATCTGGATAAATCATACAATGGGGAATTTGAAAGGGTCAAGGCTGGTCAAATACGAAAACTAGAGAAAATAAAAGAACAGAGTAGAAATAACAACAAGGCTCAACCAGAATTTGGCCAGAGCAGTTGTCAGTCTCAGCAATTGTGCAGTAGAACCATTAACAAAAAGACCAGTGTAATTATGAAGAGGAATGAAAACAAACCTGTTGGATATGGTAAAAGATGTCTTAAATTTTGCTTTAATTATAAACAAATTCTTGAAAAAGTAATTAAGAAAATAAGTAAATAAATCACTTACATTCTTGAAAATGTTTTAAGTGTTAAAACACAAACAGTGGTAAGCAGTAAGGTTTGTGGAATAATGACATTCTCTTGCTGATATGAGTTTAGGAAAATTTTGGTAAACGAAATCATAAACAAACACTAAATTAACTGTAGCATTGAATATCATTTTAAAGATACAGTTTTGTTTCAGAAAATAAATTATTTGTATATGGACTCAATAACCAAAATAATTTAAAAATTACTATTATACTAACCCATTAATGACCATCATCATAAAAATGGTATTTGAGCATAAAAGGGTTAAAATTAAGACGGGATTTTGATAATGGCAATGGTGGTATTAGATGTTTCCCGATAAGGAAACATTTGGCATTTATTGACCAAGCAGCTAGTACTGCTTTTGGTTGAAATTTATAAAATCTTTCATTAATACAATTTTTCAGGAAAATAGGTTTTTCAAATCCAGTAGCTGTTATCACTCTTTCCACTATCGATAGGGGTTTCCAACCAAACCATCTATTTGAAGTTGTGTGAAATGTTAACATCTTGATTATTTTCTCTTTGAGTTATACATGCTATCCATTTTAGATCTGGTGCTGTTGTTGAAAGTCCACAAATGATGTGCTTTCTGTTATTTGGTACAGTTTTTTGTGATTCTCTAACGTCAGTCCACATTGTTCAAAATAAGCTAATCTTTATCTGTCTATATCTCTGAGATGAAGTATTATGATTATTTACATTATTCAGACGGTTATCCTAATCTCCATTGACATATTCACAACATTTCGGCCATTATACACTACAGCCTTCTTCAGGTGATTGAAATTTTGAACCAAACTGTTTATTTTGTCCACCGTTTAGATTGTTCTAGTTATAGTTCTCCATGCCTCTTCCGAATGTCTCAGTTATTTCACTTTAACTCAAATCTCCCAATTTTTTGGTTCACCGCTGCTGTAGCCTGGTATTGAACTCATAACTCTTTGGGTCTAGTCACTGGATCTAACCAATGTCTCTATCCACTAGGCCATGTGTCCTTGAGACCCAAAGAGTTGTGAGTTCAATGCCAGTGGTGAACCAAAAACGTTATTATTAATACTGGATTTTTATAAACCTATAATTTATACCAGATTTTTTAACAATCTATAATTAATTTTTTTTTTTTTAGAAAATTGCACTTAATTTAGTGAATGCCTATTATTAGGTTGGTGCAAAAATAATGTCGTTTTTTGACGTTCAACTTCATGTGAGAAAACGACATTATTTTTGCACCAACCTAATAGAATATTGCAGAGACTGGGATTTGGCTGTTGCAGTGACCATGTGAGTTCATTGAGCCATGGTATTAGCATGTAAATGAATGTAATGGATCAAATGGAATTCAAACTCGGCTCTGCAATTCCTTAATCTGAGCCACTATCCATTTCT
>OZ038504.1:5959005-5961505 GCA_964036315.1 Acanthosepion esculentum
AAATATTTGATTGTAATGTAACTTTTCGCCTTCCATTGGTATGACTAACCTACACTCATTGCACTTTCTTGGGCTAATTTTTTTCATTAATATGAAGTGGAAAGATTATATTGAATCATTTGTTAGGCCTGCTGCTCGGAAAGTTGGTTCACTGTGTCGTGCCAGACAGTTTTTCTCACAATAATCTATCTTACATATTTATAAGTCTACATTTGTCCATGCTTTAAATATTGCTGCCACATCTGGTCTGTTGCTCCTGATATATATATAAGAGATCCTTGATGGAATACAAAGAAGAATCTGCAGTGTTTTGGGTCCTGACCTGGCATCTTGGCTTCAGCCACTTTCCCATTGCTGTAACATAGCTTCTCTGTGCCTTTTCGATAAATATTTTCATAGTAATTGTTCTGATGAGTTTTTCCTCTTTTGTACTTAGTCTTTACAAATTTAAGCGCAGTACTAGATTGGCGGCAAGGTCTTATCATTATACAGTTGAAATGGCTAGATGTTACCATAATTTCTATGCTAAGTTTCTCCTCTTGCATTTCTCGCTTACAGAACTCACTTCTGGCTTCTTGCTTCTCTGTCAACTTTGAGCATTAAAAATTGTTATCTTCTGTCTTCTTAATTCCTGCTACTCTATTGTTTTCTCTTCTTAATAGTGTTTTTTTTCTCATATTCTCTCACACTCAGTAACCCTTGCGTTTTAGTAGCTTTATTGCCTTGCTTGTAGTGGAATGATTAAAAAAATAAAACAGCAAAAGCACAGTTGCTATAATTGCCAGCTTCTAATAATATTGATTCCTTAGGCTTCTCAATCTGGTGGTACATTTTATTTTTGTTCTTAATAGTTTTCTTTTAGCTTACATAATACAGTTCCTTATATATAATATGGGGTATTGCATGAAATATTTTTATGGGGTATTGCTATATATTTACTTTTTTGTCTATATACTTGCTGTTTTCTAGAATGCTCTGTTTATACTAGGGATATTCAAATAGTTTGTGTAAAAAGCATGTTATAAAATTACTATACAAGTATTTTGATATTTGGCTGCAGAAGGAAATATGAAAAAGCAGTTTTGTATTTTCTTCTAAGCAAACACAGAATAAACAAAAAAAAATACTGGTATGAGTTCCCATAGATAAATAAAAAGCCTTTTTTTTAATGTCTTCAATATTTTATTTTTTAGCTCAAGTTAGGACAGGAATTTCTCCCAAAATTAACTTCAAGTAACAAAATACAATCTATTTACATGTTCAATGATTTTTTTGAAAATATGTACAAGATAACTTGCCAATTAAATTGATATTAAAAAAAAAATTAAAGATGCAAACTCAATTTAAGCAGTAAAAGATGATAAAAATGAAGATAATCCATTTGAAAAGTAACTTTATAAAATAAGTTATTTTTCTTTCTCATCAGGTTTCCACATTAAGTAAAATTAGATGTCAATGAACAGACATGAAGCTAATATCTTTTGACTTTAGATGTCAATGCATAGATATTTTTATCTTTAAATATCAATGCACAGATATCTTTTATCTTTAGTTGTCAATGAACAGAAATGGAGCAAATATCTTATATGTTTTATTTGTATATGATGAAGTGTTTTAATCATTGTATTTTATTTAGTTTAATTTAATTTCTTAGTTAAGAGTCTTCAAGTCAATGGGGCACTTCAATGTGGTGTAATGGTTAACAAGTTTGTGTTGTTGGATCAATTACGGCTGAACATTGAATTCGATCCTCACTGAGTGCCCTATACTTTCAGCCTTGTGCCACATCTAAGCTATGCTTAGAAAACCACCTTCAAGTCAAGGGTCAATCATTATCTATCCTCCTTGTCCTCGTAATTTTCATTTCCTACCACCTCCTCTTACATTCATATACCACACCTCATTCTGTAAGCTTCTTGAGTGGCTCTTGAGTCTTGTATTGGGTGAACACTAATATAAAAAAAAGTTTGTTTTTTTGTTTGTTTTTTGTTTTTTTTTTAAATATATCACAACATTTTGGCTACTGTCCCTTCTGGCCTTCCTTGAATGCCATTTTTTTCTAAATTTAAAACCAAGCTCTGAGGAGACCCCCCCTCCTTTCTGTATGTTGTGTATATTACATTAGAGGAAAAGCAGATGCCTCCTCTGAGCAAGGTTTGATATTTCAAAATACAAGAGGCACATGTGAAAGGCTAAAGCAGACAGAATATGAAATATGGTAAAAAAGATGAGGAAATAAGTTTGAATTAACTAAAATAGGAAAGAAAAATAAGAGTAAAGCATTTCAAATGAGAAAAGGAATTAAAATATGCAATATTTAATGGAAGCTATAAATTTAACATACATAGATAAATTAAATAGCATAGTCAGGTGAAAAATAAAGAAACAAAATTTGTCCAGTTTCTCAAAAATAAGCTGCGGTTTTCACTGAATGGAAAAATTCAAAATATTTAAATCTTTCTACATATACCTCATGGCTTGATTCAAAATGTTTAAATCT
>OZ038504.1:5966505-6149005 GCA_964036315.1 Acanthosepion esculentum
AAATTCTGTCTTGATACAATAAGTGCTTTACTCCATTTTGTTATTGTTTTTTATCATAACACTTTGTGTCAATACATTCTTCATTATTACTATTATTTTATTACTAGTTTTCCTCCATCATGTTATTGTTTTATATCACAACATTCTGGGATACTCTTCATTATTACTATTATTATTTTAAATCCCTATTTAAATATGATTTTGTGTTACAGCATGCTGCTGAATTGATAAACTCTTCAGTCTTTACTATTACTATTACTATATTACAAGTTTTGCTCCAGTTTATTATTGTTACTTTTTATCAGAAAACTCACAGTCAATACACTCTTCATTATTACTATTATTTTATGACTATTTTTATACAATCTTGTTATTGTTGCTCTTTATCTCAACACTCTTGGTCAATATACTCTTCATTATTACTATTATTTTATTACTGGTTTTATTCCATCTAATTATTGTGCTTTTTATCCCAACACTCTGGCTCTATACACTCTTCATTATTACTATTATTTTATTACTAGTTTGATTCCATCTAATTATTGTTGCTTTTTATCCCAACACTCTGGCTCTATACACTCTTCATTATTACTATTATTTTATTACTAGTTTGATTCCATCTTATTATTGTTGCTTTTTATCCCAACACTCTGGCTCTATACACTCTTCATTATTACTATTATTTTATTACTACTTTTATTCCATCTTATCATTATTGCTTTTGATCCCAACACTCTGGCTCTATACACTCTTCATTATTACTATTAATTTATTACCAGTTTTATTCCATCTTATTATTGTTGCTTTTTATCCCAACACAATTGATCCATACACTAGTCTTCATTGTTACTAATATTTTATTACTAGTGTTACTTCATCTTATTCTTGTTTCTTTTTGTCACATCATGTCATATTTTATTACTATTATTTTATTAATAGTTTTATTTCATTTTATTGTTACTTTTTTATTATAACACACTGTGGTGACACACTTTCCTTTCTATGTTTTTATTACTACTTTTTCTCCATCTTATTTTCTTTGGTTTTTCTCACAACACTGGGTCAATAAAATCTTCAACCAATAAGGCATTTTTTTTAAGTATACAAGCATTAATTATTTAGTAATTTTTTCAAAAGGAAATATAAATCTGTTGATTATGAAGTGTGAGGAAAAATATGAACAGATGATCAATGAAGATGCAGTGATAAGTTAAGGCACCAAGCCAATTAAGTAGACTCTGGCAAATTGGCATTTATATAAAATAACATATTTGTGACCAATATGTTAAAACATGAGAATACATAGCCTGTTTACAGAGTTAGATAATAGAAAGGATAAATACAACAGTGGGTTTGAAGAAATGCCTAACCACAATGTCATATGTACAATGATATCACCAATCACAGTCAAGTAAGAAGCATATGATACTTTGTGGAGGCAGAGGCAACTTATGAAATATTACAGAAAAGAAAATGGATGACAAATGTATTTTTTTCCCTTCAAAACACTTTTTCTTTTTTGTTGTTGTTGAAATGTTCAGAACATTTAAGCATCTTTATAAAAAAAACAAGGGCATCAACACAAAAAAAGAATATGCAAAGTAATTATTAACATATTAGAGAGAGACAGACAGAGAGAGAGAGAGAGAAATGAAAGTAGAAAGTAAAGATTCAATTGTTTTTCTATTCAGAATTTATCAGTAAACTCTGGAAGGAGTATTACAGAAGAATTATAATAATAATAATAATAATAATAATAATAATAATAATAATAACAATAATAATAATAATAAATCTGCAAAAGTAAAAACAAAACAAATTCCTTTAAATATTGAAGAAAATGAGAATTTTACATTTTAATCTCACTATAGTTACTGTAAATATGAAAAGTGTAAAAAGCAGCAAAACTTAATACAGTACAACCTCAGTTCTTGAACCTGTCACATGTAAAAAAAAAAATTGGTTTTTGAACAGAAAATTCGAGATGAAAATGCCTTGGCTACCGAACAAAATTTTGGTTCTTGAACAACATTACCGAACCGAGTTAACCCTAACAGAATAATTTCTGAGTCGACTGCTGTTTTGTATACATTTGTGTGTTGTGTTGTGCTTTTTTTTCCAATTTTATTCTACTGTGACTTTTTTTCTCTACATTGATTTATATAGGAAAAATAGTTTCCGTTTACGAACATTTCAGCTTACAAATGGCCTTAAGGAACGAATTAAATTCGTGAACCGAGGTTCCACTGTACATATTTAAATTTTAATACATTTTACATGAATGTTTATGTTTTTCGTCTTTTTTATTGAATCTTCAGAAAAATTTTACTATCATTATTTCTTTGATTCATTATTATTATTTATGTATCATTAATGTTTTTATGTATTATTTCTTTGTGTATTATTTTTGTGTATTATTTCTTTGTGTATTATTTTTGTGTATTATTTCTTTGTGTATTATTTCTTTGTGTATTATTTCTTTGTGTATTATTTTTGTGTATTATTTCTTTGTGTATTATTTCTTTGTGTATTATTTTTGTGTATTATTTCTTTGTGTATTATTTTTGTGTATTATTTCTTTGTGTATTATTTTTGTGTATTATTTCTTTGTGTATTATTTCTTTGTGTATTATTTTTGTGTATTATTTCTTTGTGTATTATTTCTTTTCACATCATGATCTGTATTATTTTTTTTTTCTAATTATAACTCAAAAATTTAATTGTAAAAAATAAAATAAAATTATATATTTTTCTTTATATTTTTTACTGATGAAAGCATTGAAATTATTATTGTGGTGTATTTTTTAATTCAAAAAGCATTTAGATTATTATTATTATTATTGTTGTTACTACTACTACTATAAATTCAGGGAGTATTTTAAAATTATAAATGTATGCTTTTTTATTATTTTTATAATTTATTATTAATATTATTGTGTCAGAGAGCAATTTTCATATTTTATATTATATAATTATTAATATTATTATTATTATTAATAATAACAATAATATAGCTGCAGAAAGCCTTTTTTTCAAATATATTATTTTATTACTCTTGTTATTATTATTGCTTCAGGGATTATTTAAAAATAATGCACACACACACACAGACACACACACACACACACATATATATTGTCTTTATTACATTATTATTATTATTATTATTATTTCATTCATTAACTGTTTACACCATTAGTAACTGATGGCTTACACTGGAGATTAAGTGACAACAAGTCTCCATAATACTCCAGCACCCACCTCAGTATTCAAGCCGTTTTAAATAATACCGTCATTTGGATGGTTCCAACTCTTCCCTTAATTTCTAGTGCCCTAATTGTTTTTCTTTATGTGTTTTGGAACTGTTCCCAGTGCTCCAATAACGACTGGCACGACTGTCACTTTATTATTATTATTATTATTATTATTTCTTCAAAGTGCCTTTGTTTTATTAGTAAAACATATAACAGAGATTAGATGAAAAGAAAAAATGTTGTGAGGAATGGTTGGTACAAGAGCAGTTCCTGCCATCTGGTCAGTTGGATTTATAACCTTACAAGCTGGTTATGTAGAAAGCCCAATGGTTTTAAAGTAAGTGATCAGTCAATATTGAAGACTGCTACTTCATTTATACACTGTCACATTTTGAAAAACAACTTGAAAATGTACATATATTTCTTTTTCTTTCAGGATAAATAGACTCATTTGAATACCCCCAACCCTGCCATCTTATTTCACAGGTTCATTATATATATAAGTTTTTCTTTTTTCTTTTCCTCTATCTTTAATCATTATAACAGTTTATCCAAATAAATATCAAGAAATGGGGAAAAAAAATTAAACCATTCTGGTTTTTTTTCATCGTTTTGTGAAACCAAAACACAATTTACAAACTGTTTTGGTATAAGAATTATATTTTCCTATATAGATTTCAGCATCTAAAATCAAAATATATACTATTTTGCAGTGACTCAGCATCATCTTTCCTTCCTCTTCAACCATCATCATCTCTACGAGTCTAACACAGCTACTTTCTGCTAAGTGACTGCCGCTGTTTTAGCACGGCCACACAGTACAACGATGTCATCTCTATATCCAGAATTTAGAGTCTCTTCATGATGACACCGATGACAGTGATGGCTTCCAATCACTTATTTTTCAAATGATTATTCCCATCCATCCAACTGACATGATTGTCAAATGTTTGTTCAAAACACAAAGTTCAGCACACTATTAGTATTTTGTTTAAGCAGAGTAGCCTCTAGGTCTCCTAATTGTCCATTGTATGCATTTGTGATGGGCTGTGAAGTTGATGTGTCTTCAGCGGTAGACCCCAAAGCCTCATTACTGTCAGCACAAGATTGGTTAGATGGCGAAGTACTTTTCCCATTTTCCAGCAAGCTTTCTTGGTGTTTACTGCTTTCGTCAAGTCTGGTGCCGTGGCACTCAGTGGTTATTACATTGGGGTAGTTTTTTGGTATGGGACCGACAGTTTTTTTTATATCATCATTTTCTGTGATCAGATCTTCCTCACTGATATGAAGTTCAGCCAGGAGCAGATCATTAGCATCTGGATTCTCTTCACTGTCCCTTGATGTCTGGCTTGGGTAATTGTGTCTAGATGGTGAACATATCACTGAGCAAGGCTTAGCTATCTGTAGATGAGGGGGTTGATAGAATTCATTAACTCTATGGTAAGGGCTCAAAGTGTTGGGCCTATCACAAGTTGAATCATCAGTTAAGGAACAATTAGAGACGTCAGAATCGAAACTGATATGCACACGATTTGGTTCAGCATAGATCACTTGAGTGTCTAATGCATGATCCAAGCCATTGACAGTAATCTCATCATCCATACACTGAGCTGAAGAGGACACAGCAGGCAGACGTGGACGGGTTGGCTTTATTATGTACTGTTGTGATGCAGTACCAATGGCCTGTTTTGTTGGAGATAACTGCATGCAATTTGTATGCAGAGCTGGAATGTATTTTCCGCCATTACAGATCCCTAGCTGTGGTTCAGTGAACATGCTCTCTTGAATCTTAGTGACAAGGCACTCATCAGTTGGCTTCACCTAAGAGAAAAGAAAATGAAATAAATTAAATAACATAAAACAAAATATTCACAGCAATTGTCTCAAATTTCAAAACTGCATTGTTTTCATTATTCCATAAATTAACTGGACCTGCATTTATCAACCAGTGGTCGCCAGCTGCACCCCAAATTAACAGAAGAGTAAGTTACAAATTATCTTTATCAGTCTGTATCTCTGAAATGAGGTATTATGATTACTTACATTATTCAGACTGTTATCTTCATTGCCATATTCACAACATTTCGGCCATTGTATGCTCTAGCCTTCTTCAGGTGAGTGGAATTTCAAACTGAACCCTTTATTTCGTCTACTGGGGTAGATTGTTCTAGTTCCATGTGCCAAATAACTGAAACATCCAGAAGAAGCATGGCATGTGGAACTAGAACAATCTATCCTGGTGGCCGAAATAAAGAGTTCCGTTCAAAATTCCAATCACCGGAAAAAGGCCAGAACATACAATGACTGAAACGTTGTGAATATGACAATGAAGATGAGGATAACAGTTTGAATAATGTAAATAATTTAAGAAATTATTTTTACTTTTAAAAAATCTTTGTTTTTAAAAAGTTAGATACATCAAGCACATGGCTTCCATGTCTAAGTGAAGTCTTTGTTATTTCATATTTTTAACTTGATGCTAAATTACTTAATCTTTGATAATATTTTCACTTTTGGCTTCTGCAAGGGATTTAAATCACTCATTATTGGCTGACCACTCTAAAAAAGCAGAATCTTCATAAATTCCTTTAAATGAAAACTGTACTGCTAATATTTGGGAATGCTAAATGAACATTTTAGATTTTCAAATTTCATGACTAATTTTACCTTAGTAAAATTTAAAGTGTTCCCCAAAGTTTTAGTTATTCTACAAGTGTTCCCTGAAGTAAAAAGGTTGAGAAAAACTGATATCGACTGATATCCCTATCTGTTACCATAGCCTTGTGGCATTTCTTATATTTGTAGTTAAAAGTATCCTCATCAATAATATCTATTTCCTTCCAAAGGTATGAATCCAACACTTCTTGCAGATATGGGTAAATAATAGGACAGACTGGGTTCTATAGCTTTGGGTGGTAGCCAGCCTAGGAGAAGGAAAACTATGAATCCAAAACTGTATGTAGTCAAGGGGAAGCACATACTACGCAGCTAAGGAAAGGACCATTCACATTAACGCAATGATCCCAACTACAGTTAACTCCTATTTTTTTCCTTCCATCCTGTGTCTGAATGTTATTCTTTCATAGAAAAACTCTGGGTTTAAAGTGTTGAGAATGGTTGTATTGTTCAAGACATTAGACCTAGAAGGACTATCTACCATGATGGAAGGATTAATCAGAAGTAAAATAAATAACATAACATAAAACATAGTATTCACCATTAACCAAGATTGAAGGTTAATTTTGCTTGTAAGACATGGCCGTACACCACTGAATGCTAACTAGGTATTCTTCCTAAGTCACAGTTTTAACTTAAAAGTCCAGATAGTTTCTTTTATCTAAAAAAAGAAAGAAAAAGAAAGAAAAAAAAGAAAAAGAAAGAAAAAAAATGAAAAAGAAAAGAAAAAAGAAATAAAGAAAAAAGAAAGAAAAAGAAAGAAAAGAAAAAAGAAAAGAAAAAAGAAAGAAAAACGAAAAAGAAAAAAGAAAGAAAAAAGAAAAAAGAAAGAAAAAGAAAGAAAAAAGAAAAAGAAAGAAAAAAGAAAAAGAAAGAAAAAAGAAAGAAGAAAAAATATTCCTTTTCAATAAGAGTATCTCATAATATTTAGTTCAACCTAATACATAAGCTGTGTCAATGGGAAATACTATTAATTTCCCATTGCCATAGCTTACTTGAGAAAATTTTGATATTTTATATCTACATATGTTATGCTTTCTGACAGAGAATCTGGTTGACAACTAAAATTTAATCAAGTATATTCTGCTGTGATTTGAACCCCCAACCTTGATAGAGGCCAAAATTCTTGAATACAAGCTGAATTTAAATTTTCCTTTTAACAATTGTAATTATTTGAATTAATCATTGTAGTAAAAGTCCAAAGAAAATCTTAAATTTAGTTTTGATAATTTTAAAATGGCTTTAACATATAGACATCAGTGAGCCTACTGGTGGGGGCAAGATTTTGTCTAACCTCTAGACTTATCTCTCCACTTTTATGCACTATAGTGTAGAAGTGTAGTTGATATATACTTTAATAATCTTAGATTTCTGAAAAAATCCCACCAGGTATCCAAACCATAGTTCATTCCTGCAAAATTAGACTGTCCTATTTGATAGCTGATATTGCCATATATTTCCACGTATAAGGCAACCTTATAGATAAGACAAGAGTCAAAATCTAGGTAAATTTTGTGATTTTATCTGATATCCGTAGTATAAGACTGCTGAGTGGGATCCATAATGTTTATGATGAGCTCTTTGCATCAGATATATAATTATAGTAATTTCGAAGGGTTTTAATTATGTATGTGGGTGACGTCATTTTTTTATTCTGTAATGAAAAATAAAGATTTTATGGCATCTTAAAGGTTTTCTTGCTTAAATATAAACACTGCAAAAAACACTGTATAATGTATGTTATTGAAAAATAGAATTTGCATGTTATTCTAAATGTTATTTGACACCACAATGATATTGAATTTTAATTAGAAATACAGATTGTATGTTTTCCTAAATTATGTTAGTTAACACTACTATGAGAAATAATGATTGGTGTGAACGCAGGCATGGCTCTACAAATCAAGAACAAAAGATTTGTTCATGTTACTTGTGCATGTTGCTCAACAGAACTTTTGCCAATTGTTGTGAAATCATCTCTTGAATATTACATCTTAATATGAAACCAAGAAGTAAAAGTAGTTTTATTACATTTCTAACTGTAGTACAGCATTATAATTTGAATTGTCTCAACTAGAAATATTTACATTGGTAGTAATTATACCAAGCCAGTTGTTAGCCTACTCATTGTGATCCATGGCGCTATCATACTAGCCTACTTACCAGTGCTGATACACCGCAGGATTTAAAGTTAGCTTTCTGTAACTGTTGTATTAGATGATCTCCTTTTTTTGGGGGGGTGATTTTTAAGATTTAAAGGTTACCTTATACACAGAAATATACGGTACTAAAAAACTGGATTTTGCTGAATTTGATAATCGCGTAATTAAACTGTATTAAATCTTTGGGATCATTTGTGAACTACCTTGCCACTGCTATTACTCTCACAACTCTTTGAGAAAACTGATAGTATTTTATTTAATAAAGTGTAAACTGAAAATATGGATTAAATCCAACAAAATGATTCAATAAGGAAGAAGTAGAAAACTCTCTTGACATGTTTTGCTGTTTACTCTGAACAGACATTTTGGGGAATGAGCATGTGTTGAGATGTATCAATTTTAAATAAAAAACAATAACTATTTTTCAAAATAATTCCTGAAAGTTGTATAAATTGACAATCTGAAGCATATAATAATAAAGAATAAAGATATCTCATTCACTTTGAGTGTTGCCTCTTTTTCTAAACACATACACATCTGATGCTTCCTATCCCCAACTAAGTGACTCCAATTGTCTGAGTGCTAGAAATGCTACTGCATATAAACATTATTTTGGGAGTATAAAATAAAAAATAAAAATTAAATCTGGCTAAAAATTTTAAAAAAGTGAACTCTGCAATTAATATTTCCACAATAATGTCATCATATATTCAATCCACAAGATGGCAGTTTAAAGAATATATCATTTGCCTGCATATTTCAAGGTCGGAAGTCCAACTATTGTGGAATCTGCTTGCATCTGCTTGTTTGTAATGTCAGCATTTTTTGCATCTGGTTGCATTGTCGTATGCTATTTTTAAAGCCCTCTCTTTAGGGGCACATTTTTAAAATAAAGAAATCCTTTACTAGCCTGTGAAAATATTCAGCTGTACACATATGGTTATCATTTTTGTATATGGAAGGCCTTAATGACCACAAATAGTTTTTCTAAGCACTGGTTACATGTAGTTCACCTCCATAAACTAAGTTAAGGAGTATCAAATGTGATATACACCTGAGTAGGTTATGCTTTGGGTGACATATTTTTTGGCTTTCCTTAGGCTTCTCTTGCATCAAGTAATAGTCTAGTGGGATGTTCAGATGTAACTTAACAGTGTGGAAAGTGGAATTAGCAAGCCAAGTTCAAATTCTGGTTTAGTCAGTTGCATTCACTTTCACACATGCCTTTGGTAAAGGCAAGGACCCATCTCTTCTTCCTCCAGTTATGGGTTAAAAAGTAGTGTAGACTAAGCTCTTCAGTTTTGGATGGCAACCAGTCTATGAGAAAGAAAACTAAATTCCAAGCTGTGGAGAAAGCAATAGGAAATTACTCTATTGTCTTCTGTAAGAGCCAGACTCTTTAATAGGACATATATATGCCACCCATCAACACCTACTCAAAAACAAAAACCCATCAGTGTGTATACTATGTCAGGAACCAGGAAACATCAACTGGGGGAAGCCTGATAGAGAGCACCGTTCTTTGAGGCCTCGCTATCTTACCAATATTTGCTTTTTTCTATCTACATTTATTCACATTACAAATTAAACTTAGCACAACTGATTATTAGAGGATGAAGAATCGTTGGGGATTTTGACATTCTGAGGTTTGTTTTTCTTGTCCAAATCCTTTGAATGTGTTTTGCTCATGCAAAGTCTTGAAAAAACATTATATAAAATTCACTATTTTTTAATTTTACCCATAATGTTAAATGTGTTAAAATTATTCAACTTTTTAACAAGAAAAATCCCAAGTTGATGTTAAAATTTGCCGAATAAAAACATTGTTGATTTATTAGGATGGAATGATACAACGTCTAAACTCATATTTAGATACATTGTATTTATTTTAAATTTTTCCAGTTGAATTGTTTACCTATATTGCATCATATGATCCATTATTGTACATAATTAGATTACAATAAAATTTGTATTTTATATGAATACTAATTTATGAAGATTGAGATGTAGTCGAATGTGGGGGCATATCATAAATTGTCAGGGGACACGAGATCAGCCCTGTAAGGAACCCTACATGTTTGAGCAATTACTACAGAGCAGATAACCTAAGGGAACTGTTTGAAAATATCAAACCAAGTGAGATTTTTCAGTTCATAAAGGAGATTGGCCTCGATAACAGAAGTTTATGATCTATTTCTGTAGTGTATGGTTATACTTATGTATAATGTATTTTATGTAGTGTATTTCTGTAGTGTAGGGTTTATACTTGTAAAAGTCCTACAATCTATTTCTAAGAAAAAACAAAAAACAACCTAGTTACAATCTATTTTTATGCAAATTGTATCTGCAAAAATTATTGTTGCATAATTTATATTTATCCTTCAAATTGTTAATACAGTAGTCCCTGACAAAAAAAAAAATTATTCTTACAATTCAAAAATATGTTTCAGCTTTAAATACAACACAAAGGGTTGATAAACTGTAAAATACAAATCAATAAATGAATCTTTTGTAAGAAAGCATGGCAATTCACAGATAATAAAGAAAAGGAATCTGTGGAGAGCAATCATGCTTACAGCCTGAAGGGATATGGCATTAAAAAATATATATTGTCTAGTACTTTGTTTTGATTTTTAAGCCTTCTTACTAGAAATATTTTTTTTCAAATCACAAATCTAAGTAGTAATATTGCATGTGATTTTTGAATATGGAAGGCCTTAATGGAAAAATATAATCCAATATGGATTTTGTATTGTATGAAAGACTACTAAATTCAGCATAGATCTGATATGGTTTAAGGAACAAGTGATAAAAACAATAGAGGTGAGGATACTGGTCCAAATATCTTATGGAATATTGAAAATATTCACATTTAAAATTTTAAGTGAATTTTCTTATTGAAAATAGGAAATTTTATATTAAGATAAGAAAATTAAACAAATAATGTAAATTAGCCTTTTCTCCAAATAAAACAAACACAAGTTGAAATGTGTTTTTACATTTATTACATCAGATGGAATCATTATTAAAATGTTTTGTGTCCTTGTCTTTTATGGTGAGCTCAAGAGGAGAAGTTTTTTGCTGGATCATTAAAATGATAAATGACAAAATATGTATGATTTATTTTATATAAACTCTAAAGATTAACAGTTGTTTAAAGAAGCTATTCAATGATTAAGAAATTAAGATTGGCGGGAAGTATTCGTGTGTGTATGTAACTGTGTATACTTGGCATAAAATTCTTTTCAATTCTAACAAAGGCAGATAAAAAATGCTAGGGAGATTCAAGAAAAACCATTACACAAGTTTTTAAAAGACTTTATCAATAAAGATTATTAAAGAATATTTAAATGTTTACGTTATTATCTTTTAAACTAATATCCTCATCTTTGTTGTTACTACCACAATATTTCAGCTGTTGTACTCTTCAGTCTTCTATAGATGTCTGTTTAGGGACAAATCATTCCTGGCTTCTGTCTTTTCTACAAATATTTTCATGGCAACTGCTCTGACAAGCTATTTTCACTGGTACCTCAACTGCATGAATTTAAGCATGCTACTAGGTTGGCATCTTGGTCACACCCTTTCACCGTCGAAACAGTTAAATGTAACCGCCTCTTCTACTCCAACAACTTCTTCTCTCGCACTTCCTGACAGTGGAACTCCCTTCCTTTTACTTGCTTCTTTGATAACTATAATCTTCAAAAATTTAAATGCAATGTCAATCAACATCTTCTGATGCCTTGACCATGATCCCTGTCCTTCTCTTTATTCTTTCCTCAAACATCTTTCTTTTCTCTTAATTTCACTCTCTGTAACCTCATAACATTCAATGCTTAAAAAAAAAAAAATCTGGGTGAACATCAGGGAATTTTACAACTGACCCCTTTTTATTAAATCTAAGGGGCTAGATTATTCTTTTTCCACCATCCATGTCTACAGATATTTTGTGTTTTTCCTTTTTTAGTACTGCTTGGTTATTGTTCGCCCTATTTCCACTGAGTCCACACAATTCGGTGCAAGCATTGAACAAGACTGGATATACAGTGTAACCCAGATATAAGAGAGTTGTCGGGACTGGAGAAGTCTCTTATATCCGGGTTTGGTCTATTTTGTTTTATTAACACAGGCTCTAATTTGGGACCAGAGAAAATCTATCTTATATCCGGGTTTCTCTTATATTGGGGTCTCTTATATCCGGGTTACACTGTATCTCTAGATATGGACAGCAGAATTAGGACAATCTACCCACTTATATTAAATAAGAGGTTCAGTTCAGAATTTCCCAATGGTTACCTGGATCAAGAGACCCCTAAAGAAGTGTCGCAGTTAGCTCCTCCTCATTTCCTTAATCCTTCAACAGAGGTCTCTCTCTCCCACGAGTATAAATACTGGCTGACCTTTCGCCTCTTCCTCTTTTTACGGCTTACGCACATGTGCGGCCAGCTGTCTCGACTCAGGCCTCGGGCTGCAACCTCGCGCATGAGGCGAGGTAAAAAAGAAACTTTTTTTTTTTTTTTACTTATTCCAACATGTGACCTCTCACACATACAGTGTTTCCCATATTCTGGGAACACGCTAAAAACAATATACGCATTCGTACGGATACTCAACACACTCACCATAACTTCTCCATACAACACTCTGTAACCCTTCATATCATTGTAATTTGTTATTACATAATATATATTTGTTTGCATACATGTATATCGGTCTTGTTTGTTTCTTTATCTTCTTTGGACTCCATAATAGTCCAAAATATTTATATGTAGCTGGACCAGTCAGCGAGAAATCTTAACCCAGAGATATCTCCTCATCTCACACACATTCATACGCACGGTCCATCTACAGAAGGCCGGAAGGTACAACAGCCAAAATGTTGTGATAATAACAATAACAAAGATGAGGACAATAGTCTGACTGTAAATAATAATTCTTCATCCCACAAATTCAAACAGAAATGTAACAGTTTATTATTAATTTTTGTCTAGTATTTCTTTCATCTTAATTTCAGTTGTTTTTTATTGCGATATTAAGGATTATCATTCTATTGTAGGTAAGTAGTGTTTCAGAAATAAAGTATGTACCTTTAGTAGTAAAAGACTAAAGTGTTTATTTTTTAATTACAAATTAAGGACCATAAAAATCACAGCTTG
The DNA here is from genome assembly GCA_964036315.1 of Acanthosepion esculentum. Classification (NCBI taxonomy): domain Eukaryota; kingdom Metazoa; phylum Mollusca; class Cephalopoda; order Sepiida; family Sepiidae; genus Acanthosepion; species Acanthosepion esculentum. The sequence goes on from OZ038504.1 coordinate 5,979,754, forward strand.
AAAGTTACAAAAAATGAAAAAGAAATAAAATTAACGAAATACTAGTAAAAATATTTAATAACAACTGATACATCTATAAAAAAATTTGAGAGTATGAATATGTGATATTAAAATTTAATTAAATTTGTTGACAATAATGTTATTGTTATTTGCATCAAGATATTTTGTAAACAAGCTAAGATTTATTTTCAAGTAATATTTTCATAAAGAATGATTTTTTTTTTCGATCTGATCAAGTTTCATAAAATAAAAGCGTATAACTTAATTTTTTATTTGAGATGATCAGACGAAAAATACAGAATCCGGAATTAGACAATATATTTTTTTTTGAAATTTAAAAAATTATTATTTTTTTTTTTTACAAACTGGTATAAAACTAGTTTCTTTTAATACATTAAAAATATATACTGATTTAATTTTTACAAATTGGTAGAAGTTTTCCTTATTTTTTTTGAGCGGAAATCATATGAGGATTTGAACGTCTGACATGGCAATGAGTAGGTGAGTATTATGGCACACTGTTGTGTAAAATTTTTTATATGTCGGTCGGTACCGTTATTATTATTTTTTTTACAATGTAAACTAAACAAAATATGTAGCAAAAGCTATTAATGTTGCACAAACCTGAAATCAAAGTAATTATTAATATGAAAATGTATTTTTTCGATGTCGTTTGGTTTTTGAATTTTGATTGAATATAAACTTGGGGGACGCCTTTCTCCAGAAATGCATTTCTCAAAAGAAAATTTTTCTTTTTCCATATTACTGTCAAATAAATCCTCTAGACCACGAATGAATATATGATTTTGTAAATTTTAAGAGGGGTTTTTAGTTTGCTATGAAAATTCAATGTAAAATTTACAATGAAAAAATAGCCATCCGAATCTTTGCTGACGCAAAAGTCAAAAGTCAAAACAGACAAGATTTTTAATGAAAATTTCGAACATGCTAGAAAGGATTAAAAAATTCAATAAAATAATCAAAATATATCTTTGCCTTTTCTCTTAATAATGACATAAACATTTTGACGATAAAACTTTGTTTTAATTAAGTTTGGGGGCCCTTTTTTCATCATGCTATATACGCTGTTTTTTTTTTGTTTTGTTTTTGTTTTTTGTTTTTATTTCCAGCCAATTATTGAAGTTACCGAAAAAGTTTTTCGAGGTAAACTAAAAAGAAAAACTTGAAGAAAGATTTTTCATTTAAAAAAAAGTATTTTAAACAGGTATCGCTTTTTTTCCGTACGTAATTTATTGTAAGTAAGTTCACGTTTCAACAAAGAAAATAAAACATTTTTTTTTTCTTGAAAATGGAGGAGAGTTTTTGACGCCGGATCGATCATTTTTTCACGTTTTCTTAAAAAAGTTACACAATGTAACATTTGATCTCCCCTACATAAAAAGAAATTGTACGTGATAAAAAACAATTTTTTTTTTTATTAATCTTAAAAAATATTACTAAATAATTCATTTTACAGCTAAAAAAAAAAATTAATATTTAAAATGTTTAGTTTAATTCTTACTTTTTTTTCCTATGTTGTGTTAAAAAATATAATGCTTATAATTTTAAATAATTTCAAAACATCCACGAAATATAAATTTTTATCTTTTCCTTTAATTATTATTATAATAATAATTAAAGGAAAAGATAAGAAAATTTATAATAAAGAGAAATAATAATAATAATAATAATAAATTATTATTATTATTATTATTTCTCTTTATTATTTGGCCATTTTGACGTGGGGACAAATTGTTAGTAAGCAAAACTTGTCCAGTGTTGAGATGGCGGTGGTGGTGCGGCATTTTTGGGCCACAGAAAAGAACAAGTAAACAATAGCATAATTTCAATAATTTTTGCCAAAAAAAAAGTAGCGATAAGGAAGAAGACAGGGTTCAAATCAAGCCAATTTGTCTTTGATATAAAAGCCAGCCAGCAATAAATTAAAAATTGTTTCCAAAAGTAAAGTCGCTGTCAGCTGGGGTGAGGATATAAACCCCATATACAAGACGGTGGCAAAAGGTGTGAAAAAAATTTGCACCTTTTTAAAGGGCTTGATGTGGGGGTTGGATGTTTAAGTGAATTTCTTTTAGTGAATGCATAGTTTTTTCACACCTACACTCCTGATCAAAAATTTAAGACCACTTGAAATTTTTTTTAAATAGACTGTTTTTCATCGAAAAATTTTAAACATTTCTTACTTAAGGTTACTAATTTTATAATCTAAAAGGTTATGTAGACAAAAAGTTATAATCCAAACATTTTATTGAGAAATTGACTTTTTTTATAAAATGAGACCTTGATCAAAATGATAAGAGACAAAAATTCTGAGTGGAGAGTTCGATCTTCATTGGCTGCACCATACTTGCAGCTTTATGTCACTTTGATTTCAAAATAACGCTTAGTAATCACTATAATTTTGGTAGGAATAATTTATAAGGAATTTATTTACATAGCAAACTGCCCCCTTAAAACTTAGAATTAAACTTTTAAATTTGTTTTTATTATATTCGTGATCTAAAAACATTAGTAATTTGAAAGAAAAAAAAATGATTTCTTGGAGAGTTGCGTTTTTTTTTTTAAACGTCTTTTTTAATTTTTGAGAAGAATTAACTTTTTTTTCTTACGAAAGTGAATGAATGTGGCCCTAAAATGTAGGTTTGATTTATCATTTGCAGTGTACGTATTTAAAAACTGGAGTATTATGTTTAGTTTAGAAAATGCAAAAAGAAAAAAACCCAAAAAACCCTCATGTTTTTCTATGTTCAGAGGGTAATCTTATCTGAATGAAAAAGTTTTGTCTAATTCGATTTTGTGGATTAGGCTTGCTTGCATAATAATGCTTTTTAATTTAAAAAAAAACATAGACAAAAAAATTATGCTTGAAAAATGAAAAAAAATGCACAAGCTTCGCAAACTTCTTGCATAAAAGATAAATATTTAAAAATAAAACTAAAAAAAGTATCTTTAAGAATAATGAGATAAAATTTAAAATATAAAAACAGGAACTGAAAACATTTTTTTCTTTTGTTTATCTTAGACTGGATACGTTTTTTTTTTTGTTTTCGACGACCAGCCAGATTTTCTTACCAAATTATACATTGAAAAAGATAAGTTTGTTGTCTGCAGCTGAAAAAAGTGGAAGGTTTTATTCAAATATGCCAGTTTGTTTAATAATGGTGAAAAAAGACCAGAGAACATTAAATTTATTTACGGAATATGTATTTAAATGCAATAATGAGAAACTTTTAAAGGGCATGCTTGAAGTCATGCTTTCGTGCAGATTAACTTAGGTTCGTTAGGAAAACGCAAAAAACGCATGCGTTTATATTAGATTATTTTTTTTATTAGTTGAGTACACACTACATGCTGAAAAGTTGTTATCTCTCCAAAAAATAACTTGGAATTATTAGAAAAAAGTACTCAAAGTTTCACACTCTAAAATTTGCTGACTGAAAAAGGAAATTTATACATTTATTAACAAAAAACGATTAAAAAGAATTTTGGATAATTCAAAGAAAAAGGAAAAATACAAATATAAAAGATGATAATAATTAAGAAAGAAGAACCAAATGAAACCAGGAACAAAAATCTCAGAATGTCAAATTGTCAATATTTGAATTCAGTCATTGGCAAAGTAGCTCGTTTGGCTCTATGGTACAAGGAAAATAACATAAAAAAATATTTCATTTCGTTCTCACTTGTTTAATAACACTTTCTCATACATAACCACATAATGATTTAAGAAATACATAAAGTACAAGGTTTCTTGAATTTTCTAACCTCTCATTGAAGATATAACGTTTTCTTTAGTATTTTTTAAAACCATTATGGGCGATTTTCACTAAGGAAGATAAATCTGCAAACATTTTTGCTTTAGAAACGTTCAGAGTTGTTTTCCTTAGAGGAGAAATACATTTTCACTTAAAAAAATTGTAGTCAAAATGAATGGCAAAGTGGAAGTATTTTTTTTTGTGTGTGACGTGTTTCGTCCTTTAGGACTTCATCAAACTAATTTTCCCTCATTTTTAAGGCAGATGTTTACGTGCGTGGTTTTCTGTAGTGAAAATAGCTGCAGTACCTTCAACAAAAAAAATGACCTTGAATTGAATTGAACCTGCCTTATGATGAGTCATATCTTATGTGGGCCCATTGTTCGAAAAAGGTTACCCATGCTTGGACGAAGCAATCATGATGACCTTCTGAATTTCAGAAGGAATATATCAGTCACTTTCAGAAATAAAGTGTTCTAACTTCTAATTTTTATTTTTTCTGGGTTTTCATTTTGAAAGATAATGACCAGAGCAAGGTAACTAAAAAGTAAAATCATAAAACAGATTAAAAGGAGCAACATATACATAGATTCTCAAGAGTTCATATATACATGTGCAAAAAGACTTAAAGAGTATAAATTTTTTACTGTTATTTCTTTCATCTTATTCTTATTGCTTTTCATTACAATACTAGCATCAAAAGCTTCTGGGACACTTAATGAAGAAGGAGGGCTTGGAGAATTTAACATTCATAAGGCAAGAGTGACAGATGGGAACCTAGTTTATGGAAATGGATGGCAGAGCAAGGACTGGGATGGATGGTAAGAGGCCAACCATTGTTTAGTGCTACAAAAACAGGAAGTTGTGGAGAACTGTGAATGTCCACATCCTGATGGACAATGGCACATAAAAGGAGAATCAGAAGCAATATTATCTGAAATTCTTAAATGAAGCATTGCCAATTATTATTCATTTTTGTTTAGTATTTTGTTCATATTTCTATTGCTTTTTATTGAAATTTTCAGGTCACAATTCTATGACTTAAGTCAGTAACATGAACTGGAAATAAAGAATCATCTTCCAATGGCTTCTTCATTTCTGTTGCATTTTACTGGAACTAAGGTGAAAGAAATACTAGTCAAAAATGAATAATAATTGATAATGCTACATCTAAAAATTCTATTATTACACCTCATAATAAGATAAAAGAACAATAAAAAAATGAATAATAATTAACAATGCTACATTTAAGAAATTTATAGACTTATTCCAAGAACATATTGAAGACTAACATCTGCAGGTATTTTGCATGAATTTTAAGCTCATTAAAAACCAGAAAATGATGCATACAGTTTAAAGGAAGCATAAACACAAGTCTTTCCTTAATGTACTTAAAAAGAACAATTTACATAAAGGAACAGTTTAAGTTACTGGAATTCTCAGATGAAGTATTTTTGCTCTCAATGTTGAGTTTCTCTTGTCTTATTCTTGTTTTTATTACAACTGTTTTGATCAAAAACCTTACAACTCATGTCCCATATCCTGAGAGATGGTTTTTATGGACAACAGCTTAACAAATTCAGTTAAGGAAGTCGCCTAAAGTGAGATCACACTGAAAACACTGGTTTAAATTTGATCAAAGTTAAGCAATGTTGATCCCGGTTAGTAATTAGATGTAGGACTTTTTAGGAACACCAGGTACTGTAAGCAACCTTCTACAATCTGAAATATGCTTTGGCTTTAAATAACCTACAAGTGGTTGATAAGCTGTAAAAAGCAAATCACTTAATCAGTTATGGAAGTTTAACTGGTTCAGACAGTATTTTAGTGTAAGTGAACCTCAGAGTATTGTAAATATTCTAATGGGAACAAATATAAAAAGAATTTTAAGTATTTTAATATAAATAAACATCAAAGTATTTTAAATAGTCTAATGGCGATAAACGTTAATCTATTTTTGATTAAACTACATCACTTGAGGATTTTCAACAGGGGCAACGACTAAAATGGATAGCACATGTAACTTGAAGAGAGAAGAATGACATAATCAAGATGCTGACATTCCACACTACTTCAAACAAAAAGAAAGGAAGAAAGCCTTCATCAATACTGGAAACAGTGATAACAGCTACAGGACTTGAGAAATCTATTTTCCTGAAAATTTGTTTTATGTGTTCATAGATACATTAAATATGTAAACAATGCAAACAGTGTTGGGCAGAGACCAGTTGATTCATTTCAACTTTGATTTTTAGATTTTTATGCCAACAAATTTTGAATGTGATTGACAGAGAGAACTAAGAAAAGATTTATATAACCTGTGGAAGCAGTAAATGGATAATTGGCTGTATCTAGATAGACTGACAAAAGATTTCATCATGATCTAGTAACAATTACTCAATCTTTATAATGCTAAAAATTTGATTTTATATATCTGTATGTAAGCTTTAGATAGCTGAAACATTGAATTGCAGTCAGAGGTAGTCCCCTTAAAATATGCTAACATAGAAAATGCAACAAAAATTTGGGTGATTTTCAAGTGAATGATAATATTATAGAGTTTACAAATGCTGATGTCATTTAGTTGGAAAAAAGGGAGCTGAAATGGTGTATTATTCTTAAGGGAGATGAAATGGTGCATTGTAGTCACAGGTATTGAATTAAGCTATCCCTAAAATATTAATTTAATGCAAAAACAAAAATCCTGGTAATTTGCAACTGAAAGATAATATTGTTCAAGGAATTGATGCAAGATGTCAAGATAAATCAGTACTGTAGCCATAGCTTTGGGAGTGGGGCGGAAATCTTGGTTCATAAATCTTGGAACTCATCCAGACATTAAGCTAAATCAAGTCTCTTTCTGGCTTAAAGCTACATCACATTGAAACAATGGTTCCCATACAGTCACCAGTTAAACAATGTTGAGCCTGGTCAGTACCTAGATGGGTGACCATTTGGAAATACCAGTTGCTGTAAGCTTTGATGTACAAGTGGTGCAAAGGATAATAGCTTGGAATGAGTTCTAATTCCAATTGGGCTCATTATATTCACTTATGTGAAAATACCCTTGGGAAAGGTATGAATCCACCTTTTCTCTCTCCAGATATGAACTAATTAGTAAGATTTGTATCACTAAAATCATTATTATCTCAAAAAAAAAAAAAATTGCTTACAAAATATTTAGATTTTGGCATTAAATAACCCATAGAGGTGTTGATATGTCACTAAACAAAAACAACCAACCAAAGTCTCTTTCTTAATGCTGAACAAAGTTTGGACACTCATCTGCACAAATGCAACAGGTGTGATAATTTCCATTTCCATAAAGGTTTTTATTCTTTTATATGCAGTGTCCCTTCATGACAAGGGCAATCACAGCTTTCCTCAACATCTTATCCTTTCTAGGTCTAAACAGTTTTTGCTTCCTTACTATCCATCCCAGTTCTGCAACCCATTTGCATAAACTTCTTTGGTAGGTTACTTGCTATTTTCCTCTGTCTCTTTACCCTCAATATATCCTGTAAGTGTAAAATTCCAAACCCTCTTATTATATGTCTCAGAAATTTCAGAAATATCTCTTTCTTATTCTAGATATAAGTGTCCCCCTACCATTTCCCTTAAAACTTCATCATTACTCAAATGCACCATTCTCAATATCTTTCCGTAAGAGCCAAATCAGGCTGAAAATGAAGTACTGTTGTTAATATTTGGGCGAGAGCTGCCTAGTCCTCACTTTCCAGTTTCAATAGAGTTCGAAAGTGTCTCTGAGTCCTTGTGGGTGACAAATTATTTTCCACCTTCCAACCTCTCTCTCTCTCACAGGCAGGATGTGACAAGCCTCTCACTGCTCTATCACTACTTCCATGGAAAGTACTTGGCTGAACTATATTTCTTGATTCTGCCAGTTCTAACTTTCATGGCTGGGACCTGCCATGTCACTTACATAAAAGCAAACCACCCACATTTCCTCTGTATTCCATCAGTGAGAAGTTAGTTCCACTTGAACAGCTTCTTCCCACAAACCACTGCTTTGTGGAACCGACTCCCAAGAGGATGTTTCCCTGACCACTACAATCTTAACCGGTTCAAGTCTAGGGTTACTGTTATCGTCCCTTCCTTTCTGTATAAATTGCTTCTTAATGTAACCCTCTACCTCGAGTGGCTTCTGGGCCTTGTACATAATAAACCACAATGTAAAAAAAAAAAAAATCACATCTGTTGTCTCAAGTCTCCTCTTCACCTGAGAGGAAGTTGTGCAACTTTCATTGTCATATAGGAGGACTGATATTACATAGAAGTTCAGCAGCTTTTTCTTTGTTTCTAATCAAATTTTCTCATTTCTTAATACTTTGTTTAGATTTTCTCAGACACATCAGACACCACAAATATACCAGGATATTTATTTGAAATGCTGAATGATTTGATCTATGTAAGGATACTGAACACTTGTGTTGAACCCTACTTTCAATAATTCAATGTGTGTTATTAATCAGTCATTCATTCTTGGGAAAGGTATGAATCCTCTTCTTCTCCTTCCAGCTATGGGTAAATAGCAGGATAGACTGGGTTCTATAGCCTTGGATGGCAACTGGTCTAGAAGGACAACTCTGAATTCAAAGCCTGTAGAGGGTCATTTGGGGACCTTGTGGCACGTAATGCACTAGGCCTTTCTATTCAGCCCTTCAAAAAGTATGGTTGGTTCTGCACAAAGCCTTCACCACTATAATCAAATCATATGTGCTGGTGTCTGGGCTGTCAGTTCCTAGGAACTGAGCTGCTTGACTCTCATACATCGAATACGACAGGAGAGTCCAACATTATATATATATATATATATATATATATATATGCAAGTTTCATTAAAAACGACAAGGTACTACGGTTAAGTTTTTTATTTAATTTTTCTTGTGTACGAACAAGAGCTTTCTTTGCTGGACAAAGGGTGTGTAAGAACTGTCCAAATGTTTTATTTTTCCAAGCGCTTTTGGCTATAATGGCTAAAGGTATAGCTGAAAGCGCTAGGAAAAATAAAACATTTGGACAGTTCTTACACACCCTTTGTCCAGCAAAGAAAGCTCTTGTTCGTACACAAGAAAAATTAAATAAAAAACTTAACCGTAGTACCTTGTCTGTTGTTTTTAATGAAACTTGCATAAAAGAAGGATTGCTGCCTAAATATACAACTATATATATATATATATAGATAGATAGATAGATAGCAAGAATTCATTTAAACAAATTTTATTAATTTAAATCAACAAGATTTGTGTGTTTAATTTTATATTGTATTTTTCAATTTTAAAATATGATGCTGTACATCTGAATCAAAATTGTGGATAGTTAGTTATATGCCATGTGTGATACATGCTTAGGCGATCATGTATCTTTCGAAACATGACTGATGAGGCAGATTTTTTTCCCCAAAGTAGGTTGCCATTTCTTTTTGTGGTAGACCAGTTCGCATCCAAGGCTATAGAACCCGGTCTCTCCTGCTATTTACCCATAGCTGGGTGGAGAAGAAGAGGATTCATACCTTTCCCAAGGGTATTAGCACGTAAGTGAATGTAATGGATTCAACTGGAATTTGAACTCAGCTCTCTGATTCCTCAATCCGAGCTGCTAACCATTACTCCACCGTACAGTCCAAAATTCATATTTTGTTCTGTTTTATTCAAGTACTTTATTTAATGTGTGTATAAATAATAATGTGTATAAATATTTGATACATTTTTTCTGGTTCAGTCTGGTGTTTTACACGTTATCACTTATTCAATATGCATATATTGAAATTAGTTGAATTATAGTGTTTAAAACATGCCAGTATGGAGCCAATAAATTTTTGTTAACCATACTGATAGTATTTAGTTCTTGATAATGATTGAGCCAGATGAGATTACTTGAATAAAAACAGAACAGAACATGAATTTTCAAAATTTTATCCACAATTTTGATTCAGATGTACATCTTATTCAAAAATTGGAAAATACAATAAAAAAATCAAACAAATGGAAGTTGTCAGTTGAATTTAACAAAACCTGTTTAAATATATTTGAAACAAATATTTTAATAAATATTATATATCTGAAGATCACACTGAAAGCATGCTGTGTTGATTCCTATGTCTACACTGTATCTATAAATACTTTATTTCCAAAATTGAGCATTCTCCCTCCATAAATATACCAAATTTTAAACTATATATACTAATAATAATAGCAACATTGTTTAAACTTAAAAAACTTGTTGACGAGTATATTACTAAAGGATAATGCTATTAAGGTAAGCAAATTTTGTAAATAAATCACTCAATATTAAAGAAACAGATCATTAATAATAGTAAATAAATAAAAAATACAAGGCCTTATCTTCCAAATCTGAGTTTTGCAGAAATAAAACCTGCTCTTCAATTACAAAAATACAGTTGATTTATCTTGCCTCTGAAAAGTGGATTCATTACAGTGAAACTCAGGAGATACTGTGAGTCAGGAGATAAGTTTTTTTAACTACTTCTCTCTCTTTCTCTCTCTCTCTCTATATATATATATATACACACACACACCCATACTCACTGTGTCTCTAATAGAAAGCTGAATGCAATTGGTTAGGTTATACATGTAGATACATTAGATGCACAAAAGTATACTCATGTCTTCAGCATTTCTTGACGTAAAATTGTAAACAGCTTTTGTTGTATTACCCCACTCCATATATATATATATATATATATATATATACAATTTCATATATATAAAAGGATAAAACAGGTAATAGGATTTTTCCATATATAAATGGTGTTACAAATCATCACTGGGATATGATAACAATCACCACAAGGACTTTGGATCTTGATAATAACTGAAGACAGCTCAAAAGATCACCTAACATTAACTGTGGAAAGTTTCTTTTAATTCAAGGATACAAAAATCATAACTCAATTTGTACTATATATATGTGTGTAAAATATTGAATATAATAGACATGTTTATTATATTTAAAAAATGTTCCTCTAATTGGCAGGTTAATTTCTGCATCTCAAACTTGAAAGTACGATGAAACTATCTACAGTTCATGTTAGTTCATTTAATGTTTTAAACTTTCAGCTGGGGCCAATCATCAGCAAAATAACTTATAATTTATGCACAGGCTCTCTAAAATGGACTTAAATTCCCAGAATCCATTCACATGGCATCAAAACCATTTGAAATAATCACCAAATGGATTTTGATTCTTGATAATAACTGAAGCCAGTTGAAAGCTCAAAATATCACCTGACATGAACGGTAGACAGTTTCTTCTTTTAATTCAAAGATACAAAAATCATAATTCACGTTATATATATGAGGATGTTGATAAGTTTTTCATCTGACCCACTTATGATAAAAAGACCTCATGGACAATTATCACAATTTTTAGGGAACCCTTACTTGATCAGAACAAGATGAGTAGTATATCTGTGAAACTTGAATTTGGAAGATAAGTCTTTTAAACTTTTTATTTATCTATAAACTATTATTGCACTTTTTAAATATTGAGCATGTTGTTTACAAAAACCTTCTCTCCTTTAAATGCATTAAACTCCATTAAATACTGGCTGATGTATTTTATTGGGTGTTAAGAAATCTTTGTTATTAATATATTTATTTGTGTTTCATTATTAGCTACTTAATTTTTCATAATTTTTGGAAAACTAATGAAGGGTTTCACATAAATATGTGCATTATTAATGCACAAGATGTTTCTCATATGTGTAAATTATAATAGAATTCATGTCCCTCTTACAATGTGGCAACAATTTTGTGAAATTTACTGGATTTTCCAAGTTTCAGATAAATAACCAGGTTGCTGAAACTACAAGAAGCATTAAGTTGTAATTAATTGTTTACAAAACGAAATGTTTTAAACAAAAAATTGAAAACACTGTTATAAACAAAATATTAAAATTAAAAGTATTTGCTGTGTTCTGAAAATAGTTTTCAAACTTGTTCATCCATTGATTTTGTCATATGTTACAGACTGCACACCATCCAAAAGAACATTCCAAGGTTTATTTTGCTGATAAATTGCTGTTCATCAGTGTGAACTTGTCTCTTTAGAATGTTCCACATCACATGTTTTCAGTCTGGTAATGGTCAGGTGAACAAGCTAGCCACTTCAAATGAGTATCATTGAAACCCATTTTATTCAGAGGTACATTAGTTTTCTTTACTGAATATGATGGAACATTGTCATGTATAAAAAATTCATTTTGAAAGCATTTGTCTTCTTGAACTATGGTTACATGTGTGCCTTCAGAAAAATTAAAATATGTCTGCATTGTCATCTTAACATCATTTAGATCTTGTCATGGACCCACCAATTCAACATTCATAATCCTGCCCCAAAACATGGCTACCTCCATCTTGTTTCAACTTGTGAGGCTGGTTTCCACTAGTAGCTACTCAACCTTTACTCCATCTGGCCAGTTAAGGTAAGCATGCATTTGAGATTGAAAAGAATGCCTGAAAATCAGTTTTTGTGTATTCTGTTTTCCATTTTATTTCATTTTCCTTGCGGATAGATTTGAAACAAAACCTAGTGATTAGTGTCATTTGTTTTCCCACTTGATTTAGAACATGATATTTTGTGCTTTTCAAAATTTCCTCACTGCTGCATTGCCAAAAGATTTCATCATTTATCAAAGACAGACTTTTTATAACTTTTTTTTAGGCAGAACACACTAAGTCCTTCACTTGACCATATCAAGACTGCCATCAGAATCATCCAAGATTTTCAATGTGTTTCTTCACAGTTTGGTCATACCTACTGAACATTTTTTGCAGTTTCCAGAACTGTTCTATATTTTGCAAGTTGTTAAATATACCTCTTTATTTGTCATCAGACTGATACTTTATTTTATGCAACATTGATATTAATTTGAGACTTCAAAATTCAGGTCATTTCATAAAATAATTGCTCTTTGTTTACATCTGCAAAGAATGAATTAGCTTTCATCCTAACTTAACAGAGATGCTGCCATCATTCGGTAAATAAGGCTTTCGATTACAATAAATATTTATTCTATATATCAATAAGAATAGCTAATAATGTGAGATGCTGTGTATATACATACACAAACAGTGGGATTATAGAAATCAATACTGTATGTTAGCTGGCTGTTTCACATGTTAAACGATCATCAGATATTTAATTATTGATTAAGGTGTGAAATTGCCAGCTACCATGCATGTATTGTTGATCTTTACACTGGTTATATCTACAAATGCTTTATCTCCCATAAATATAGCAAAGTTTTAATATAATTATGTACATGTGTATTTTAAATAATATGTATGTGGTGGGGAGGCAAAACTTGCAGTAAAAGAAAAGGTTTCCCATTAATCAATACAGCAAATCATGTGAAATCAAATGTAGAAAAAAAAAGAGTATACTGTTAACTATTAATACATGACTATTTTTCTTGAATATTGTGGAAAATGGCCTCACAGATGGACAAATGACAAGATTTGCTTTATGCATAAATCAACCTTGAAAGCACCACCGAAATGGTCTGTTCTTGTGTACTGTCTACAATGTCAAGAAGACCATAGACAAGAAGTGGCATCCAGTAGAAGACCAGCAGGCAACAGCATAGTTAACAAGAAGTGGAAATAGGATTCATTAACACACTCAAGACCAAAATTGCCACGAATTCAACAAGACACTTGCCGAAGTAAAAGTGAACCCCAAGACTATTAGAATAAACATGCATGACAACTCAGGCCTTAAATGATGCACCAGGATGCCAGGGTACCCCTCATGGACTCTATAAAAGTCAAGAGGGTGGAAAGATGCAAGAGCATTTTCAGTTACCTCAGGAATCATGGATCCACTTTGAGAATATTTTCTGACAAGAAAATGTTTAGAGTAGATACTGCTTTGAATTGCCAAAATGACTAATAGGTTGTGGTGCTAACAGTTGATGTCAAGAAAACATTCAGGACCAAACATCTAGTCAAGATCATCAGAACAATTCAAAATTTTTAAAAAATTACATATTTTCTAATAATTATTGACATTCAAAAATGAAAATTAAGTAACAAATATCCAACAAGTAAAATGGAGTTCGAGATCATCATAGGGATGATAACAATCAGCAAATGGACTTTAATTCTTGATAATAATTGAAGCCAGTTGAAAACTTGAAACAATTAAATCAAATGACGTGAACTGTAAATGATTTTTTCATACTTTTAATTCTAAGATAATGAAATAGTAACAACTTTATATATATATATATATATATATATATATATATATATATGACACCAGAAGTGTTGAAACAAAATGTCTATTTTTGTAGTGATTTTATAACATATTTATGTTATAATTTTTGAATAAATTGTGTGTGTGTGTGTGTGTACACACACGCACACCATTAAATCCTTTTATTCAACCACCAGTGATTTGTCTCATGCTATATATATATATATATATATATATATATATATATGGTGTATCAAAAATACTTTTACAAATAGGAGTGTGTTACTTATCCCAAACCAAGGGCCATTTCACATGTGTTGATACCTGCATTGTCTCTTACACTTTGTAGAATGTGTTCTTTGAGGTCAGGCGTACAAGCAGTTCTCAACCTCCCTTGATCCCTAGTTTGTGGTGTCCTGTTTCAACAATGCCATGATAAAAAGCAACAAAGGTTGAATGACTTGGCTGCCTTCAGTCTGAAAACACAATCTGATACAGCCGTGCAGCCTTATGTAATTTACCACTCTTGCTGCCATATGTAAAAATCATATAGCTGCCTGCTTATGATATGAATATCCTGCCATTGTTAAATGGAACACTTCTCAGTTAGCACTACACATGTTAAGCATTGAAGACAGACTGGCCACAAATGTAGATGAATGACAAATGTAACATACTCTACCTGGCAACACATCACCATCTACCATAAATTTTCTTTAAACTTAATAACTCAAAAATGAAGGATTTGAGGACATATATTTATATGGACTTTTGGTCTTGTTTTGGTGTGGGGAACATGCCCCCAAGTTTTTGTAAAATATTTTTGATATATGTATATATATATATATATATATATACATACATATATACACACACAAACAAACACAAACACTTTATTTTTTCTTTTTTTTATGTAATAAATTTCAAGATGTGAATGATCATAGCTTCCCACTACTTCCTGTCTTTTGTTGCTCTAAGTAATTTTTAACAATAATAATAATGGGTATTTTTACATTAAATATTTTGAAAAATAATTTATAGATTTTATCTCAGAGTTCAGAATAAATATTCTTATGCGATAATCTCAGAAATGCAATGAAAATAGTTTTTCCTAAATAAAAATAAAAGGTACCTTAAGATAAAAAAGTAAGATTCAAACAATGTTTTATAACATTTGTATAACCTATTTTTGAACACATTCTTCTTTATTATAAAAACAAAAATTTCAGTTCCTTGACTAGATATTACTTAAAGAAAAAATCTTTAGATTTCTTTTATATAAAAAATGTCACAAAAAAATCAATGAACACTAATGTGAAAAAAGGTAGATGTGGAATACAATGAAAAATAATTAATTTCCTAAATATATTTAAGGTAAAAAATAAAGACAGAAAAATTTAGTGTTTAATAATAATTTTTTAACCTAAGACATGACATGTATATTAAATTTGAACATATTCTTCCTATTACAAAAGTATAAAAAATTCAGTTTGTTGAATAAATATAACTTCTATATCCATTCTATATAAAATGTCACAAAAAGGAATCTGTGAACTCAGTGTAATGTAAGAGAAAGATAGATGTTGAGTTTTTGAAATGTAGGTAATCAGATTAGCATAACTGTTGTGTATATATATATATATATATATATATATATATATATATAAAATAAAAAATTTGCCTTAGACTATTTCAGAAAATCAAAGCATCATTCATACCCAGGATGATAACACAAGACTATCAGAGTTGGGAACATCATCAGAAGGTATATGGCAGTATGTTGCACCCTGAATGCCTGGATGGATGAAACTGTCTTGGTAAGAAATTGTTTGTTTGCGTTCTTTCTTTTGACGTTTCCTGCAAATTTGTCATCACAAGATTATTTGGAGAGAAAAAAAAGGAAAAAGAAAGGAAAATGAACAAAATAAAATAAAGAGAAAAAGTAAATAAAGAGAAAATAAAATAATAAAAAAGTAACACGCAGTTTATTCAATAAAATGTAGAATTTATAACGTATTCCTTAAAATGAATACAAAATTTCTTATTGTTTAATTTAAAACTTGTTTTCTTCACTGTAAAATGCCATTAATGTTAGGTAATAGAGTACATTTTAACAAAATTACTGACTTTAGTTCATGATCTAAGGGAGACAATTTCATAATTTACTATTTTGTAATTACTATTTTTTCTTCCAAGGGAAATAAATCTGAAAATATTTTATTACTTCTCTTTACAGTAAGACAGATTAACGTTATCATATATAGAAGAGGATTCATACCTTTACGTGCCAATACCCTTGGGAAAGGTATGAATCCTTTTCTTCTCCCCCCTTACTATGGGTAAATAGCAGAACAGACCGGGTTCTACAGCCTTGGATGACAACTGGTCTACTGCAGAAAGAAATGTCAACCTACTGCAGGAAAAAATCTCCCTCATCAGTCATGTATCAAAAGATACATGATCGCCTAAGCATGTATCATGTATGGCACATAACTGACTGATATATATATACATATATATATTTTTTTGCTAATACTGCAAAATTTCTTCTTTCAAAGTAAAACATCTGTCCTTAAAAAAGCCACTTTTATTATAAGATATCTTTCTAATCAATACTACTACATAAGGGTAGCATGATTATAATATGGCCACTAATTTAAAACTTTATTATTTGAAACTAGAAATTTTTATTCTGTTTTTTCAATATTTAACATGTTGACAGATATTGTTCTTCAGTTAATCATATAAGATTGAGATTGCTTTAAAACCCTAACTACGGTGACCTCCATCAATGAATTGACCTATTTTGAAGTATTATTAATTAAATAAATGAATTAATAGAAAATTTTCAGATAAAAATTTTGTTCCTCATAGTAAAATGTGGGATTCAATTTCTTTTCAATTGGAAATATTTTTAGTAACAGATACTGTTTGAAATTATTTGGTAGAAGACTATACACAATTTTTTAACTTAGAATTTTGACTAGTACTCTGGCTGCTTATTTCTCCCCCAAAATTAGTATTCAATCTGCTTAAATCTTTTATGCTTAAGACTGATAAATAAAAAAAGACATTTGAATGTAACTAAACTAGTAGAATTCTTGAATACAGCATTCTTGCATTTAGTAACTCTTAGTTTAGATATTTTTTTGAGTTGCTTAAGCCACACTAATGTTAGTAGTGGAGTTACTTATGACTTAGTCAAATTTCTGTACACTTGCTTACAAACAAATATAATGTAGTTTCTCTTATTAATAATTGGATAAGAAAAATATGTGTGTCCTTTGAACAAAAAAAACAAAAAAATTTCATTGCACAGTTTTATATTTTCTCTTCTTTATATCACATTATAGAAAACTTAACAGGAACAAATAACATCTATTTTGATTTTCTTACATTACTTATTTCTTTTCACAGTTACTATACAAAGTTACTTTTTCCAGTCAATGTAACCAATCTTGAATTCTCCCTCAATATAGACAGGGTTTTTAGCTAGCGTGTGCATATATATATATACATACATATACATGTGCACACAAAAGCAATTAATGGATGTTGTTTTTAATTTGACAATATTTCTTATTGCTATTATTACTATAAATGTTATTTTTAATGTTAGATATATTTCAGGGGGTACTTTTATAAAAATATATTGAAATTAATATCTACCAGCCTAATCATTGAAAGTCTTATTAAAGAAAATATTGAAAAGTCACGAGAGATGTACATTTCTTAAAAAAGGATAATCATGCCCTGCTGTAGCTGAAACAGTAATGACACATTTGGCTAAATGGTAGTTTCCCCAGATAAATGCAGCTTTGATCTCGGCCAAGATGTATATTTTTTTTAATTATGATTTTCAATGACCTAGGTCAATGTACATTAATTTAACTGTTAAAAGAAAAAAAGTAACTGGGATGTCTACCCAAACATATATACCCACTAGAAATAGTTTTTTATAGTAATAAGAAATATATAGGTTTCATAACAAGATTTAGTCTATAAAAATAGAATCAAGTATATAAAAAAAATATCAAAGGATCTGCTATTTATCAGTGGAACTTTGATTATTTTAAGGTTACCTTTCAAAAAAACTAATTTCCACAATTATCAGTAATATGTATTTATTTTGTATAGACATAAATTTTAGTGTAATTTTTATGTAATTTTTTTTATGTATTATATGCATCTCCTTCTCCATAGGCATGAAGTGCTGTCTTAAAATCATATATTCTCGGTGTATCCAAATATTTAAAAAACATTATTAAAACTGTATTAAAATTCATATTAGCACAATAGTAAGGTACTGAACAAAGTGTATTGTAAGTATAGATATTAGGTTGATGTAAAGTTTCCAGTATATTTTTGACAAAATCTTTTGTTCATATAATTTCCTATCATTAAGTATTTTCCATGGCTTTCTTTGACTGTATGCTACCTTACAGGTATATTGTATATATTCCATGATAAAAAAGAAACAATTCATATTTTGATTTGATGAATTCTTCACTATCTTAAACTTTTGAAATTACTACTCTGATAAATAGATAAGTGTTTTGCTGGCATAGAAATTGTAACCAGTGAGTTGAGTTCACATTGTAGCCTAGTTAGCTACATTTACTTTCACCGTAATGCCCTTGGAAAAGGTATGGACTTATCTTTTCTCTCCCTCAGTTATGAGTTAAATAGCCAGGTGACAACCAGTTTAACAAAAGGTAAACTCTGAATTCCAAACTATGGAGAAGGCAACGGAAAACTACTCAACTATTTTTCTTAAGTTGTCATGGTAATTTACAGGTAATAAAGAAAAGGAATCTGGAGATCTATGATGACCTATAACCTGAAGGGAAATGGCATTTAAAAAAATAATAACTAACAAAATATTTCATAGAGTGAAAAAAATGGCAGTCTGAATAATATGTATAGGGATTATGCTATATGTGGAATATCTTCATATTCTGTTTCTTTTGTGTGTGTGGACACATTTCTGACAATTTTTGGTTTAATTTTGAAAAGAATATCAATAAATAAGAAGTGTAGATCCCAAACTAGAATTGTTGCTTTGATAATAAAAATTAATTACTTGATTAATATTAATTTAATAATAGAAATAAACCTTATTTTTGTGAAAATAATCAATAAAAATTTGTTGAAGCTTTTAATGGTCAAGTATTAAACCAAATAAAAATGTTTCTTTCAAATTTATTAGTTAATGCAAATAATATGAGAAATGTTCAAAAGCAAAAATAATTGATCTCGTGAAATTTATATTTCCTCAATTATTTTAGGGGAAAACTTAATTAGATAGTTTACAAAAAGAATTATCATAGTATCTATCTGATGTAAATGAAAAAAAAATTTTTTTTAATCAGGTCATTGTATCAGTGCATATCACAAATCTTAATTGTGAATATGGAAATTCATTAACAATACTTACTTGATTCGGTGACAGACAAGAAATGTAAATGCAACAAGCATGCCCAAAGCCAACACAGCCAACACAGCTCCAATGGCTATGACAGCCTGTGTCAGATTTTTGTTCCTTCCTGTTACACCTGTAGAGTCAAATAAGGTATTAGGCAGTAGTTCAAGTTGTAGCATTTAAAGCATATTTGCTACTCCCAAGAGCAAAGATTAGATTGATTCAAATGTCATTAAATAAAAAAAAAAGTAAGAAAAGAAAAAAAGAAAAAACATACACAGAAACATAAATATAAAATATAATAAATAAAAATAATCTTGGAGTGAATTTTAAAATATGTCTAACAGCTAACATAAGAAACCTAGCTTTGTATATCAATTAATTTATGTGAGATCCATCACAAAATCATCTTGATTACACACAAACACACACACATTTATAGGAAATGTCATGGAAGAAAAGTCATAAGGTATGCTTTACTAGTGTAGGAAAAATCAAAGGAAATAAAGTCATAACTTTGGCTCGTGGGTAAGGAAAAAGTTATAGAGAAAATAAGTAACATTTTCATTAAATTAGTTCATTAGAATATTACTTTAATTAATATAAGTTGAACAAGATAACATTTAGTTTATTCAAATATTTATTTCACTACTTTCAATTAAATATGACTTATTTTATTAAAATATATTAAATTATTTTTTAATGTCATATCCTTTCATAATGCAGGCTATCATGGCTATTCACAATTTCTTAATATCTGAGTTGCCATGACTTCCAGGAAAGAAGAGTTTTCCATTTCCTAGACTCAGCCAACCAAAGCTAGAGAACCCAGTCTACCTTGCTATTTAACACAAAACTGGAGAATATTAAAATATTACTTACATTATAAAAAACTATGACATATTTCAAATTAAAATATTATTTCCTATATAACTTTTTTCTAGTCAAAAGTTGAAGTTACGACTATTTCCTATGACTTTTGTTTTACTATCTAACAAAGCATGCCTTATGTGTTTTGCTCATGACATTTTTTCCTGGTCATGCCCTCCACCTTCCCACAGATGTTTTTTCAATGACAAATATTAAATATGATTTAATAATGATTATAAAGATAAACATAAGTCATGATTGAAAGGAAATTAGGATTTATGTCATTTTATCAAGTTCTGTAGAAGTGGTTAGATGTTTTTGGTAAGCATGTGATGTCAAATTTAATCAATTTTCTTCCTTCCAAAATGTTGTTTGAACAACCAATTTCTCACCTAAGTAGTTTAAAATTGATGACAACTATAGGAAAAAAGATTATTTAATCAAATTTTTACATTTGTTTAGTTCCAAATTTGACCTAAACACTTGTAAGAATCTGACTGAAATTAACAAAAGGAATTTTGCATATATATTTAAAAATTAATAGCTATGTAAAAGATGATTTTATGATTTTCAGAGGGCATAATATTAGAAAAAATTATTGTGCTTTATTGGGACCAAATATGAAAAATATAAAAATAAAAAAATGATTTTAAAAAAAGTAAAGAAAATACATGGGGTGATGGGGAATTTGAAATGTATCTTGGAAAAATCCTAAGAAAAAATACCTGTTACATCAAGAATAACCAGGAAGATGAGTTTTCAGCTCTGTAAGCCTTGATGCATTGACTAACCCTGGAACTATTAGGTAGATCAGCTAGCCAAGTAAATGTATAAGATATACTTTACATTTTAAAAATTATTGCATTTTCTTGGTGTCAACCACACTCCCCCACCCTCCAAATGATGACTTGAAATTTTATTCCGCCTTCTATACACTGAAGGTTACCTCACTTTTTATTTTCAATTTTTTAATTCACTTAAATTAATTTCTCCCTAAATTTTAGATGTCAAAATTAGAGTGAATCTTTAACATCAGGAAATATGCTAAATATAATTAGTTGAGATATTGATTAACTAAATAGTTTCACTAAATGCCATATATACTTGTACATATATAACTTTGAGAATATTCACTAGCAGTAAAAATTCTGCTTACACAGTTGAATTCTATAGAGTTTATGGTGTTGCTAGAATATATAATCTGATCAATTCTTCAACTATTACTAAGTGTCTAATCTAGAAGAAAAAACAAAAAAATAACAAACAAACAATTTCTCCAGAAAATAGCAACTGAAAGATATACCCCTGAAGCTAGATCTGGTGAAAATAAATGGTTGGGATATTAGCAGCCTTTTCTCTGTCACACATTTTTTGAAAAAGTAGAATTTTTTTTCTATCTCTTACACAATATACACCTGATAAATGTTGAAGACAGGATTGAATAAAATATTGCAGTAACAACATAAAAAGCATGAAATTGTCTGAATAAAATTTAGAGACCTATATACTTGTATAATGGTATACCTCAAATATGGTAGGTAATGCACAAGCCCTGGGTTCCACTGAGCAGTTTTTTTGTTTTTTTTAAGTCAGCTAAGCCATACTTTGATAATATAAAAAAAAATTCTTCAGATATATGATCCATTTTGGTCAAGAAGCCAGATTGCTGAGTCATTTATATAAATTATTAGGTACCTGGGTCAAGATTGGTGAGAAGCACTAGAATGGCCAATGGATTGTTTAACTGCTAATATAAATTATTAGATAAAAGTAAAGGAGTTAAAGTTTACTTTGACCCATTTATTTTTTGCACTGCTAAGAGTAGATAGAGAACTGTATAAAAAAACTAACATTGAGCAAATCATATTTGCATCAGTGAAAGCAAGCAAGGAAGGTGCAATTGTAACTGTTATGTCATGTGATAATTTGTTAATTAAAAGATTAGGGAGCTTTTATTTTTGAGCTGGTATTCTGGCAAGATTATCTACAAGATAGATGTCACTATGTCAGATATTTGGACAGAGGCACAATTTCAGTGCTTGCTACAGGTCTCTATTTTTCATTTATAAGACTTTTTAGGTTTGGGATAAAATTTGAGAAGATCACTTGTAAATCATGTCATATCTAGAATACAAAAAGAAAATAATCAACAATTAGTAGCGATTTCTTTTCAATATAGCCATCCACAAAAACAAATAGAAGATGAAGAATGTATGTCTTGTCTATGAGGATGCAGGCACAAATATACTTTTTCATTAAACCAAAATACCTGAAGAAAAACAAAGCAAACCAAAAAGACTTTAACATGTTATGCAGGAATAAACATCATTGTTTACTAAATTTAGCTTTGTCTGGCACAGAGAAATGTAGAGCACTCAGTGAGGGTTGAATTCACAATAATGATAATGGTCTATGAAACTAGATTGCTAAATGCTACAAAAAGATATCTTTTATTACAATATTTCAATTCTTTTCTGTAGGTCAGGAGATTTCAATATCATATATATGCTAAAATTTGCTATATTTACAGGGGAAATGTGCTAAATATTGGAAATAGAGTCTGTATAGATATAAACATGATGGACAAAGAAATCAATTCTGTATGGTGACTTCCAAGTGATCTTCAGGCCAAGTGTTGTTAATCATTTAATATACAGTATATATAGTGGGTTTTATATATAGGTTATGAGGGGATTAATGAAAGTGGGGGAAGAGGAAGCCAGTTCTTCCCAGTTACTTTTGTTCATAAGGGCTAAAAAAGTAACTACTAAAGGAGTAATGACACTTGATCTGAAGATTGTATTGAAATGTGAAATTGAGTCACCATACAATGTTTATCCCTATGTCCATATTGTTTATATCATATATATATATATATATATATATATATATCTAGCTTAATGATAAAAATACATTTTATATGAAAAATATTTATTTTTAACATAATCTCCTTCTTTGTCAATGCACTTAATTCAATAGTGAATATTAATCATATTGACCAAACATTAGCTAGTGAAAATTTATAATAAAATTACAACTAGTATTTATCAGGCTACACATTGGTCCATGTATAAGCTAGCCTGTGCTAAGAATGTTCTTTCAATAGTTTGTGGACATTGTAAACTATAAGCATACATTAGGTTTTAATTACTAATTGATAATCTATCTCAACACTCTTTTCCATGTTTGAAGCTAAGAGTTGCTCTTAAGTTTTCTCATTATGCACATATTTCAATGTAATGTAATTACTGTCCATGTATAGGTTGACCACCAATTCTTTGGACTTCATTTATACACAAGTATATATGGTACTTTAGACAGGAAAGAAGTAAGATTAAAATTTTATGTCTTGCTTTTTTCAAGAGGTTTGTTTAAAATTATAAATTCAAATCAGAAGAATGAACAGAATAGCAAATGCTTTTATGTTTAAATTATTGTGAGAGAAGTTATCGCCATTTTATGATGACAGTGTTACTAACCATCCAACTGAATTTATTCCATCACATTGAGAACTGGGATTGTGGGAGTTAACAAACTGTTGAAAGGCATTATTCATATTGTTTGGATTGGTATATGCTTATTAGCATATACATGCATCTAAGACCCAGAAAATGTAATCAGTAGGGGATAATGAATAGAAGGGTAGGGTGAGACTTCAATGTCTAACTGCATCAGTTTTTGACAGGTGGTTTTTGAAGTATAAGGTCTTGTGCTGTTTGGCAGAAGGATAGACACCCTACTATTTACTATTGCTGATCCACATGTCTGCAAATATTGATGCATCAGTGCCAAATAACAACAATATGATAGTCATGATAGTCTTACAAGTTTACAAGAGACTATAATGGATTACTTCATTACAGTACCACCAAATGATTAGGAGGATCCTTTATAGAGTGAAGATTTGGTTCTGAAACATTTGAGTAAAGAGAATGTTTGTCAACTCAAAGACTTTACATTTTTATAAACCACTTTTCTTCACACAAATCAAGATAATAAGGTTCATTAAAAAAAGAAGTAAATTGCAACAAGTGTAAAACTCTGCAAACTGTTAATTTACTGGTCAAATCATAAAAACCAACATTTGCATTTTTTTCACTTTCCTTATTTATGAACTACATTTAACTTTGCTCCCAGTTCTCAAGTGTTTGTTTCTGGATGAGCCTCCATGGCTACCCTCAGTTCTTCATAGTCAAATGATGACTTGCAGCCAAGACTATACTCATCTCAAAGATCCAAGTCATCAAAAAATAATTTTTGGAGCCAACAATTCATGATCTCTTCTAAAGTTGACTCCAGCACCCAAACATGATGATGTGAGTGACTTCAGTAGTGCAATAGCTGAACTTAAGTCATGAAGCTTGATTTCATGAGAATTACATTTATTTATCTTTGCTTCGATACTCTGTAAAACACCAAAATATGTAACAAAAATATTCAAAAAACACGTTGAAGGGAATATGCAGAGCTTTAAAATGATATGTAGATGTACATTTTTAATACTTTCACTGCTGCATTGTTATAGCATTGTCTGGCTGAAGTGGCCTATTTTAGGAGAAATAGGAAATTGCCATTTACTGAAAATAAATGGACATAAAAATACTGATGTTAATATCTCATGGACCCCACCATTTTTGATTTGATCAGATACTCTGAAGCAGAGACTAAGCTAAACGACATTGCCAACTCATGTCTATGCTGGTTTGGAAATAGCACTAAGCGCCAGTTAGTTTATAACAAACACATTCCACAATGTCTTGAAAACATATATGCTGACAGCAGACAGTGTAAGTTTTTGTAATTATGTTTATATCTACAGCAGCAGACGTGTAAGCCATTAATGGATATTTTTAAAATCCAACATTATATCTTATTGCTATAAACATTATACTTAGTGGGTACACATATTTGAATAGACATCCCATTATTTTATTTTTTAACAGTGAAATTACTGTCTACCTGCCTAGTGACAGAAAGTCTTATTAAAGATGTGCCTCCCAACGAGAATTTTCAAGCCAAGTGTGCCTTTTATCCCATATTAAAAAGGAATACAAATTTGAGTCCTGTGGGGAGGCACATTTTCTTGAATAAAACTTTTGATCTCATGGCTGGTTGACATTAATTTCACTGTTAAAAAATCAATGGGGATGTCTACTGAAACACAAGTACCCATTAAATATAACATTTAAAGTGGTAAGAAATAGATGTACATATAATGATGTGAAAATACTATCACTCTAATGATATATTTAAAATTATATATCAGTGTTTGCATAAACAGAGAATGATGTGAGAAAAAAACTCTCACTCTAAAGTAACACAAAAACAACCATTTATTTTGTTACAACGTAAAGCTATTAGTTTTTAACTGTTGCTAGACAGTGATGAATGCTGTCAATATGTTACAGTATTGGATCTTTGTTTTTAGATGTTTCTAATTTGCAGAAGTTACAGGGTTAAAGTGAAAGTGAAGAAGTAGATTTAGCAGATGAAGGTGGCTTCACATCCTGAAAGTGGAGACTATTTGTGATCATGTTTAATAATTTTTTTTTATCCTTGTCTTGGTTTCATTCTCTGGCTTTCTTTATCCAGTGTTCAGCTTGTTGTTGGTCCATTATCTTTGAGGCACTGTGAAATTGTTCTACACTGGGTGGACAATTGTTTTTTTCCTTTTTTTCTTAAGTTTTATATCAAGAACAACATAAAGGTGGAGCCAGAAAGTAATAAAAAGACTCCTAGTCATTCTATTCTACATCAGTGAGAGGAAAAAATATCTGTAAGCTGTATGATACGAGAACAGTTTTCAAAAACAACAACACCTCAACATAACTATCTCACAAAAGTGATTCCTCCAGCTGAAAAAAAAGTGTGTAAAACATCCCATGCAGCTGTAGCAGAGAATACTAAGGTAATACTATCTGTTCCTTCAGGATAAAAGTTGAAGAACATAGCATGTTTAAGGAGAGACCACATAATCAAGCATGAGAGATCATACAAGAGAGGAGAAGGGAGATCACTGCTCCTTCTGGAATGAAATTGCTATAATTGTTAAAGAGACCTACTGAAAAATACAGAAATTTAAAGAGTTGGCACACAAAGAATTATATATATAATATATATATATATATATATATATATATATATATATATATATATATATATATATATATATATATCATTAGTAAGCCAAGCAAAAATTTATATAAAATGATAACCAATAAAACAAAGTGAAAAAAAAAAAACTACAAAATTAAGCATGTTAAAAAAAGACATGAGACATAAACTAGAAAAACTACAAAGTTTGTCTAAGACATTCCACAATGCAATGTAGTGAACAGACTAGCAACAAACTCAACAATGGACACTATTCTATCTAAAGAAGGCTGGAGAAGGTACAGGCCAGAAAAAAAGTGCACACACAAACGCAAAGAGACTAGAAATGTTCCAAAACTTCATTCCAAAGTTTTAAATATAAAAAGTCTTCATGATGATAAATTTGACTAAAACCAGATCAGTCAGAAGTAAAATATATCACCTAGTGTATACAATATAGCTACATAAACTAAACAAATACACCAGACTGTAAAAGTAGTTCTTTAGAAATCAACACCTATCACTTGCATGCTATTGTAATAGAAGGGAGAATTAATTTAATACAAGCTGCCAAAGAGCATGAAAGAAATATGCATTCCAGCTGCCAGTCATCTAGTTTTTGGTTAATGGTATTTGGGATTTCTCAAAGTCTTAGATGATAAATTAGAACACAGAGCCTATAATTAGTATGCAATGCATTTTAGCAGACCATAGAAAGGGTGTTCTCGTGTAAGATAAAATTTAGATCTGAACTTTTTAGATGAAGAATTATTGTATACTCTTCAAACTTGTATACTTGTCTTGCTTGTTATACTCACAGCATTTTAGATATTCTTTAGATTTCTTTAGTTATTCTGTCATCAGAAACCATTTTAGATTTTTGATCCAAACTCTTTATTCAATCCATGGGGTTAAATTTGTTCTCATTTCACTTTCCATGTTTAGGGAATATCTTGTATGAGTTCATTCTTGTTAATGTATTCATCTGTTCCCCCACCTGAGCACAGATATTAAGTTTTGTTTAAAGCATATCTGATTTCCTGGTAGACATGACTAATTCCTGGATCAGGTAGTGTAGAAAAGTCATATACTCTGTTTCAGTGAAAGAATTGGAGAAATGATATAAAGGTGAATAGACTATAGAGAGAACCGATATACAATATCTCCTGAGTGGAATCAGAATAATCAACTCCCATGGATTGAATAAAGGGTTCACTTAAAACTTCCAAGACAGTTACCAAGTTTGACAGACAGCTAAAAAAGACCAGCACATACAATGGTCAAAATGTTGTGAGTATATCAACCAAGATGAACATACTAGACTGAACAGAAAGGTACACAAATAATTTTAACCAGAATTCTAATAGTTCTGATCAAGTAAAAGATATGTGAAGTTGAGGTTAAGTAGCTATTTATCAAGCTTAGCATACATTTAGCACAAAGCACCCAGAGAAGATTGAATTTTCAGCTTATGATCAGTGAGACAAAATTGCTAACCATTACAGAGCAAAGTACCCAAATTGAAATGAAATAAATGTAGCAGGTTTCTCATGTTGCAAAAAGTTAAAAATGGCCCTAAAAAGCTTGTTAGAAAGCAGAGGAAATTAAATATATTTAGTAAGCTTAAAATTTGTCAGGTATAGAGTGAAGGAATGGGGTCAGCATTTAGAAGGTTAAATTTTTACTTGGAGTCAAACATCCATCAGTATGGGTTAAGTAGGCAATATACATAGCTACTTTACCACTGTGCAGGCAAAAATAATAGCCAATGTCCAAAGATGAAGTATTGTCATTATTCCAGAAATTATTCAAATTTTGTTCTTTTATATTTTGGCTTTCTTGGATTAAGTGAAATTCTGAAATGAACTACTGTCATTACTCCTTGTAGTTTTGAGATTAAATATTGTAATTATTTCATGCATTATGTAGACTACTATCTTTTCTACTTTGAACATATATACCTGTGGAAGACTAAAGAACAGACCAGGTGAAATGTTTTCATCTAAAAAAAAAATAATATCAAAGATGGTAGTCTGTATAAGCCATAAAATAAGACCTAATATTTATTAAACTTACTGATTTTAAATAACCCCAAAAGGGTTGATAAGCCATAAAAAACAAATCAATCAATCATTAAACTTAATATGGCACAGAACTACAAAAAAAATCAAAAAAGGGTCAAAATCAGCATTCAAATTTAAGCTTTTCACTTGATTTTGAACTTCAGCTACTTGCATAAAATATGCAACTATTTCAGCCCATAAGCAGAACTAGCAAGGGAAATACAGTTTTTATTTAATAAAATAAAATACCTTGCAAAATCTTTTTCGCAAACAAAAGTTGAAAGTCTGCTTATAAAATTCTTTGGATACTATCAATATGAAATAAATAGTCAAGAAAGGAAAAATATTGAAATTTATCGATTCTCTGAAAGTTCTTGTAAAGTTTAAATATTTCTGAGATTTCGATATTAAGATATATTATTAGGATATATTCCAAGTTAAATAAAATACTATTTGACCAGATATTAAAGAGCATACATTTAACTTTATCAATATCTTTATAAGGTGAATGCTCAATTCATCTTCAGAAGTAACTACTTGCTTAAATTAATAATTGGCATATATAAGTGAAGCTAGTTTGTGCCTGTTCTTGAAATTCGCAAAGTGAGTGGTACTGTCCCATAGATCAGTGGAAAGTTCCAGAAGGGGAGGTTGAGGAAAAAAGGGGTGATTGATCAGAAAAAATGAGGGGCATTAGAACCATCTAATATATATTTTTATAAAGTAATTTACTATTTACCATTTTCTATTTAGCAAAGTAGGGTTTCAGTGCAGTCACTCAGCTTCTTTTAAAGCAAAGAAACAAACTGAAAATTACTGAATATGAGTGATAAAAGACATCTTCTCTTTGCCTTCCAACCTGATGTTGAAAAGCTGATATTCGTGTACTAAGTACATCCATCATATTAAACATGTAAATTTACCCTTTCATGTTAAACTAGCTAAATTGGTTTACTTGGTTAACTTGTCTTTTGAGAAATGTATATGTGCATTTAGTGTTTTTTTTTAATTTACTGTGTAACTAATACCAAGTAAAATGTCTTCACATTATTGTGAGAGAGGAGGTGATAGGGTAGCAGCTAGAGAAATCTGGGAATCACTGGTCTATTCTTTAAAGATATTTATATACTGTAATACCTTGCTATCTGAGATAGGTTTCTCATAGGTATGAAAATCTGTGGATAATAGAAAATAATAGAAAACCATATATATTAAGTATATAAAAAAAAATTTGCACCAGGAAATCAACCCCTATTTTAAAAACATTATTAAAATTCTAATGCTTTCTGATCAATTAGAACATGTTTTCAGCTTATGTTGTCCTACCTACAAATTTAAATGAAGAGGAAAAGCTCAAATTAAAAATTTCATAACGCACTTTCATGGATTTTAAGATTAATTAAAAAATTATAAAAAGGTTTACATTATGTCTAATTTCTTTTGCTTTTTGTTTATATTTTGCTTCTTTTAAACATATTTTGTAAAGTAGTTTTAGTTCAATTAAAGAACAGAAAAGCTTTTCTACTTGGGCCAACTATGAATAAATGAAACTACAGTATGGATGGATGGTAATGACCTTCTGGGTGGCAATTCTGTGGACACTAAAGTCTTGCTGATTTATATAAAAGCCACTATATATAACTTTGTAATGCATAAGATATGTCACACTGTTTAGATGTCCTTAGCTAGATGTGATGAAGGCTTGCTTAAATTTGTAAGCATCACTAAAATCAGTAAAAAATACTTTGGAGTGTGAAGGAGATTGTTTTGTCATTTGACCTCCAATTAAAGCCAGCAGATTCTTTCTTTTTTTAATGCCATGTCCCTTCAGAACATAGGTGATCATGTTACTTCTAAGATTTCTTTTTCTTTTTAATATCTATGAATTACCATTACTTTTTGAGACAGATAAAAGAGTGGTTTCCTATTGTTTTCTCTATGGTTTTGAAACCAGAATTTTCCTTCAACTCTGTGGGTAGGAGAGGAAGAAAAGATGGCCTTTCCCAGGAACATTTGTTTAAGAGTGGACACAACAGACTAGGCTAGAATCTGATCTTCACTTACCAATTTCACTTTTTAGTGTTGATAAACATTACGCTACTCAGAGATATTACTGGTATGAAAACTCAAGTTGCTGTACAAATAATAAGGAAAATATTCTCTTTCTTTTCTGGTACTATAAGAAGAGGTATTTGTAAATTAATTGTTTTTAGAATAACTAAAATACTTGAAAGGTAATATTGATGATGATGATGATGAAGCTTTTATGTGACATGTCCCTTTATGACATAGACAATCATGGCTCTACATCTTCTTATCCTTCGTAGCTCTAAGCAATGTTTGTTCTTTCACCATCCCTATCAGTTCATGTTCTGCCATCCATTTGCACAAGCCCATTTGATAAGTTATTCAATTTCTCTATGCCCCTTTTGCCTTCAAAATGTCCTGTGTGTCAAATTCTCCAACTCTTCTTTTCTTGTTACATGTTCCAGAAAATTCAATTGTCTTCTTCTGATTTTAAGTATTCTTTTCATTCCCTTAAAACTTCCTAGATGCAGTGTATCCATACAATGCTTACTCTGTGGACTGTTTAGGCAAATAATTCCTGTTTTGTAGATAAAAAGAACTATGCAAAAATTTTCATTGTTTAATCATTAGATTTTTTCATCATCATTATTATAAAAAAATAATTGCTATGATGTAAAAAAGTAACTTAATCAATTATTGTACACCAGAAAATCCAGTATTAATTACAAAGCTAGAAATCCAGTATTAATTATAGGTTTATAAAAATCCAGTATTAATTTCTACCTACAAGCACCATGCTAAAAATAGGACTGTGGGTATCAATAGGTTAAAATTTAATTATATAATCTATTGGAAAATACCACTAATATGATGATGTACTATTTTCAAAACCTGTTCATCATCTCATCATCATCACCTTTCACCATCTATTTTAAATCCACTGTAGAACAAAAGCTTTCCTAAATACTTCCCTGACAGCTGTGACAGAGGTCATATCTTATGAACAAACCATCTTGTCTTCCCATCTGTCTTGTATTTTCTTACTTCATTTCCAATCCATTGGGCAGTAATCAACTAGCCTTTTGCTCCACCTGTTATCTTTTTCTTCTTGTTATGCATTTTGTGCATTACAATTTTTGTTGCTTCATCTGCAATATCTTTTATCTTTTCTTAGCTCTGTTCTTTGATCCATGTGGGCTTATTTCTATTTCTTTATCCTGGGCATTGCTCTTTCTATTGGTTTTTATCACTTTCTGATGTATGTTTAATAATTTTCTTTTTAATATTTTGGTATATCTAGTAATGGCACAGGTATAGATCTCTTAGTTTGAATATCTTTTATTTTAATCAACTTCAGATCAAAATGTTTTATTCATGCTTACTATATGTTTGTATTTTTTACAATCTATTTTAGAGGTACAAGTCCTGTAGTCCTGTTTAATTTTAATATGACCAAAAGCATTTTGTCCACACTTTTTGCTTGTGTATTAATCTATGGTACTGGAAAGTCATAACCTATATGTATTAAGTAGGAATTAAACAGCTTTAGAAACAAAACTTGAATATCTATAACTTTCAAAAACAGCCAGGTCTTGAGGGAGAGCAAAGAAAGAAGGAGAGACAATTAAGTTAATAGAAATACAATTTAAAGAAAATAAAATAATTCATCTGCACTGAAATGCATTTTGTTAGGTGGGAGTCATATTATTTTAGGGTCTGCTCAAAGCAGGAAGTTAGAAGTCAAAATTAGTGTTAATGCAAGTGTAAATTGCAGAAGGGGAAAGTTCTAAGAAAAGCTTAAGAAATATATTTTCTGCTAGATATGCAAAAATAAACACTAAAAAAGTGGGGGTAGATAGTGGGGTCAGTTGCTGCAAAGCATGGATGAAAATAGGAAAGGTTATCTTTTGAGATAATAGTATACTACACAAGAACTGGTGCATTACAAAAGCTAAAGACACAAATGCATGCATTTTGAGAAAATAGAAAAATTTTAAATAAAGAACGAAAGGTTTTTGTGTCCAAAGTTCAAGTAAAGAAATTTAAAATGGCTATCTGGTTAACAAAAACAACATAACAGATACTATATTCAGCTAGTATAAGATCGGTATTGTGTTGGGTGATCCCCTAATATGGAGGATGCTAAAATGTCATGTGGAACTTTCTCTTTTCATGACACAAAGCAAAATATATCTATCTCATCTCCAAGTAATATAAAATGGATTGTACTACATTACATGCTATCAAAAGTGGTGAAAAATCCTTGATCTAAGTATACTTTGGGCAAAAGGGTTTGACTTGGCAGTGTCCAGCTCTTCTCCAAGTAATATAAGA
Organism: Acanthosepion esculentum; assembly: GCA_964036315.1. Lineage (NCBI taxonomy): Eukaryota > Metazoa > Mollusca > Cephalopoda > Sepiida > Sepiidae > Acanthosepion > Acanthosepion esculentum. Next base: position 6,012,579 of record OZ038504.1, read on the forward strand.
CAGGTTGTAATAGGTTACATACTACGAATAGACAAGAAAAATCTCTTACCTAACTACACTCTTCTTTCTCCATTCTTCTGGCAAAGAGGCATGGGTTAGCAGTCTGTTCTCTGAGTATCATGTGACCTGGGTTACAGGGTATCAGCCACAAGAAAAAATTCCTGGACTGAGCTCTTTTCTTCATGAACCCCTGTGACATGCCAGTGTTGTGACTTCTGTCAAAATAGCTAGTGACATGGTAAAGGTTTCATGTGGATTCATGCCTTGAGGTGAGGCATGAATACATATGGATTCAGTTATGAAATGAACCAAAATCTAAACTGAAATTTGATAACTGTTTCCTGTGCTGATAAAAGAAATGCCATCTTGCATACAGGTACAAGTCTTGTAGTTACTTCTCTAGTCATTTGATTTTGTTTTAATCGGGCCATAATTTGATTAAAAAGGTTTTATATTTACTATTTGTATGAGTTTATATTAAATCATTTTACTAGAGCAGACTTGGTTTATCTTTATGAGATCCCAAAAGTTTTAACATTTAAAATGGATAGTATTACATATATGTGGAAGATATAATATACAAATCTATATATCAAACTTATAGGGAATAATTGAATAAGAAAATGAAAAACTCCTACACAAAGTGTTTTATCCCTAGAAGGAACTTCTTCAGACTAATAATAATGGTTTTATCAATGGAGTCAGTCTTTTATATACATACATAGTTCTTCATCAAAAATAGAAATGAAGATTCTTTTTAAGACCTAATGTGATATGGAAAAAGAAAATGACAAATATGAATAATAGAATTGTGTTCTGAAATTATTTTAGAGGAAGCTTTTTCATTTTTATTTTATTTCTTATTTTAATCCATCTTATTATTGTTGCTTCTTATTGCAACTCTCTGGGTCAATACACTCTTCATTATTACTATTTATTTTATTACTAGTTTTATTTCATTTTAATACAGTTGCAACAAACTAATAGTAATAATGAAGAGTGTACTAAGCAAGAGTGTTGTGCTAAAAAGTAACAATAAAAAGATAGAGTTAAACTAGAAAGAGGAGAAAAGTAAGAAATTGCTTTAAGGAATAATTTCAATTCTCATATTTTGTTAATCTTAAGAGTCAGTATAACTTATTAATATACAGTTTTAAATTTTGGCTTAGGCTGATTGTATACACTTTTTACTAATATGCTTAGGAAAAGCTTGAACCCAATCTTCCCTCTGTTCTGATTTATTAGTGGTATATCATAATATTTTAGAGTGTTGGCACTGCCAAGTAATACCCCTTATCAGAGAAATTGAAAGAAGTGCAGCCAGATCAGTTAGTCTTCTCTATTGCTAGTGATTTGTTAATTTAATACTACCTGTCTAGTGATAGTTGGAGAGGAGTTGGGCACTGCCAAGTTAACTCCCTTGACTTTTGATATGCCATAAAGGACAAAAAATCAGCATGGCAACTCAGTCGGTCCCAGGTTATGAAAATTACATAAAGCTTATAGTAATGAGACAGTCATATTAATATATAAATATTCAACCAGGTTAAACAGGGCAGGTTCATGAAGTAGGGAGGCATTGTTAAAAATTTTATGTTCGGAAAGGTTATTATTATTATTATTATTATTATTATTATTATTACTACTATTTATTATATTATTATTTGAAGGAGCAAAAAAAACTCAGAAAATACTGTCGTGAATTTGCAATAGAAGAGAAAGGGACAGGTATTAATAAATGGTTAGAATTATCTCTAGATAATCAACAGTAAAAAGTAAATGCAGTAATAACCACATTTTTGATGGTAGGCATCCGTATAGAGGAGACTTCTCTAAATAATTGTGAAAAGTTGTTTAAAAAAAAAAAAAAGGACAAGTGTGTCATGCTTAATAAGTGAAAGGTACATACTTTGCAAATTACGCAATAGGGAAGAGTTGATGCTGACGGATTCGCATCGTAGTCCAGAGAAGTTCATGTGGCACCTAGGGAGTGGTAATTATCAAATGGCCATATTGATTAACAAGCAAAAGAAAAGAAAGGAAAAAAAAAAAATCACACACAATTTTATAGCTGCTTAATATTCAGCAGGAACAGACTTCTGAAGAAAAACAATACTTTAAATGTTAATGTACAAATTCCAGAATTAACCGAAGAAGGTTTTTGTCAATATTCACCAATAGACACAAAGCAAAACAAAATTAATAAAAAAAAAAAGAAAAGAAAAACTTCAGTATCTGGCAAATTATCAAATATATTAATAAGTAATAATAACAAAGATAGCTTATGCCTAACAAAACATGTCAGCCAGTAGATTACTGGAGGCTAATGCATTTAAACTGAGCATGACATATTATTGTTATAGTTACTATAGCTATTATTACTACTAGTACTGCTATTATTGTAATTAATATTGTTTATATTGTTAATTATTTTTTGTTATATTTGTTCATTATTTTTCATGTTTTCCATGCAACTGCAAAAAAAAAAAAACAGATTAAGTTATAATTTCTGTTTTGGGGGAACAATTGTAATACTTTTAGAAATAAAGTTGACAAATGAAAATAGAAATTATTTATGACTCAACCTATATATATATATATATATATATATATATATATATATATATATATATATATATATATATATATATATATATAATTAATACAAATATAAGTTTTTTTCACAGCTGATCGGTGTTACCTTCAGCATCTCAACTCCAGAATTTCGTAGATGAAACCTATATGCATGTATATATGAACAATTTTATAAAAATATATGACTGTAGAAATTTTTTTAGTGTGACATGTTTATCATTCATTGGACCAAAGTGATGTTTATTTTGGTGAGAGGGGATGCTGAAATTTGAAATTTGTAGAATTGTAGCCCTCAATATTTGAAGGAAGAATTTAACGGTTATTCCAGATTTTATTTTGTTATGTTTAGAGTAGAAATTTATGAGATCATTTTTATTAGTTGATTTGTAATGGATACTTAACTTTAGGCTGTTGTCACTGTTAAAAATTCAGTCAACCTGGTTGAAAAACTAAAGGTAATAAATATGACTAACAAACTTATGAATAGTTCAGATGTTCAATGTTCCTCTTAACAAATGCTTAAATGTTTTAAAAAAGCATTGAACACAATCTAAAATAAACCCCTCCCTACCAATACCTAAAATAATACAAATGTACATCTTATCACCAATCAATAGTATTTCACATTTAATAATTTTTATAAACAAAAATTTTGATTACGAATGGGGTTGCCTCTAAGTGGTGTGTTGGCATGCATTTTCTTAGAATTTCTTGAATCTGGTCCTTTTCAAACTATTTTTACCTAAACAATCAACATATTTCCGATATATTGATGACACTCTATTAATGTACTCTGCAAAACAATCTACCTAACTTTGTAGGTAAACTAAACAAAGTCAAGTAATCATTTAATTCTGTTTAAGAGCACTCAGAATGTGTAGACCTCAATATTTACATGAAGAAATGAAATACATTAAAAGCTCCTAATACCCTAATTGTTTTATATTCAATGCAAATCAAAAGGCTTATAAGATACTTTAAAATAGGAGAGTGGACCTTTCGGACAAAGCCAACAAATCAAAATATATTGTTCTACCCAACAAGCCTATCACGAGTATATTTGAAAATTTATCTAAGCTTAACATAAAATTTGTTACAATGACTTATTAAACAATAAAAGACTTAATACAAAACAAAATAATAAGCTAAAACTTAAAGGGAGAATTTACTCTATCACCTGAAATAATTGCAACAAGGAATACAGAGGGGAAACCTCAAGGAATTCAAATAAAACATTATATGAACAGAAAAGGGGGTCTTTTTCAAAACAAAACACTCATTGCATTAGGTGCTCACCGTAATGAGTCTGACTATAACTTTGATTTAAAAAATGCTACTTTAATTAAAAGAGAAAGCAATTTACTTTAGACAAAAATGTATAGAAAGTTCTTTAATAGCTAGTTCATTAAATTATAAATAATGAAATTTAAATCGTAAATTATATATAAATTATTTAAATAGGTAAATTATAAATAATTAGAAAATTAAATTGTCAGCATCCCCTCTCTTTTTTGCATGTATACATCACTCTAGACTGACGAAGCCCTAAAAGATGAAATGCATCACACAAAAATTTTTTCCACTTTCTCATAGTTTTTTTCCTGTAAACACACACGCACACACACACATATATTTATATATATATATATATATATGTATACTTTTATGTGCCATGACATGAGCGATCGTGTTTCTCAACAATGTCCTGTCTTTTATTCACATTTGGACTTATGTTCTTATGTCTATTTTTCTTATTAAGTTTTGGATGTTGTGCCTTCCAGCCTTCATCAGTTTGATTTGGAAAGCCTTTAGGGACTTTCATAAGTCTTTCACTTCTTAAACAGCTTCAGTCAAGTGTTTTATACCTGCTGGAGTACAGGTACTAATGTGCATTATAGCTATTGGAGTGTAGATAGAAATATATGCACAATTCCAAAACTTTAACCAAGAAGCAATGGGACACAGATGGATGACGATGTTATTTAATGATAGAATGCAATGAAAGTTAAAAGACTGTTCCAGTTAAAGTTAGCGCACTTGAAACTATGAAAAACCCTACCCCTCAAAAAAAACAAAAAACAACACAGGAGAAAGCAGAAAGATGAATTAAATATGTTCTAGCATGGACAGTGGAATTAGAACAATTTATCTCCATGGATAGGATGTGCGTTGTGGTGTAATGGATATCGACTCGGAATGAGATACTCATCCAAGTTTGAATCCCGATGGAGTTCAATTTATTCACTTATGTACAAATACATTTTGGAAAGGTAAGAATCCATCTCTTCTCCTCTCAGCTATGGGTTAAATAGAACAGATTGGGTTTTATTAGCCTTGGTTGGTAACCAGTCTACAGTAGAAAGAAATGGCAATCTACTGTGGGGAAAAAAATCTTCTGCCTTGTCAGTCATGTATTGAAAGATACATGATCACCCACTGAAGTGTGTATCATGTGTGACACTTAACTGACTAACTGATCTCCTGGGATTGAATAAAAGGTTAGATTTAAAATTCTTGTTACATTATTATATATGGCAGGCATCTGAAGAAAACCAGAGAGGACAACAGCTGAAACGTGATCATAATGACCAAGATTAGGAATCTAGTCCCATCAGTAATATCAATCAGTATAATCCTCACTCTATTCTTATTTTGTACCATTTCACCAGAATTGTGTGTGTGTGTGTGTGTGTAAATTATCTTTTCTTTTTATTAAATGTAACTGCCTTAATTAGCTTGTGGCAGTAGAGCATTTTGTTGTTAGTCTATTTTATCTTGGTAGCTTTCTTAACAAGTGATGTTGCAGAAAAGTTATCATTACCTTCTTGTAAATAGAACATCTTAAAAACGGTACAAAAATGTTATCGAATATCTCTCTTTCTCTCAGATGCATTCATTTATTTTTTAATAGGAATTGAAAATCTTTTTATATTCTGAAGGCATCAGTATAATTTAGGAACTGGCAAATAAGTTCATTATATTCTTATCGTCTTGTAATTATTGCTTACACAGGGACTTTCTTTTAGGTTTGGTTGATCTAAATATTTTGAACATAATTTTATGGTTTCAACTAAATGTGTTTTGAATGCAGTTCTATACCTTCAACTACGTGTGTTTTGAATGCGGTTCTATACCTTCAACTACGTGTGTTTTGAATGCGGTTCTATACCTTCAACTACATGTGTTTTGAATGCAGTTCTATACCTTCAACTACAGATATTTTGTCATAATTTTATACTTTCAGAGTAAACATGTTTGTAGGTAATCAGTTGTAGTTGTTATACATCTTTGTATAAACCTATTTCTTTAAGGAAGGACACGTTGAAAGTTTCAGTATTTTCAAATAGTTTTCTCACATTGGTTTCCTTGTAGTAATTATATTTTACAGGCACTAAGAAGTACATTCATTTAAAATATGTTTCATGGTGAGTGTGGCTTGGCATGTTGTACATGTTGGTTATCTTCATTCTTCAGCAAGTATGAATGGGTGAGGTATGTGTGACTAATGTGCAGTTGAGCCAACATTACTTCAGTCTTCCTTTTCTAGACATATGCCGCCATTCTCCCAGGACTGGTTTGATTGTATGGAGCTTGTTATTTTTATTGTTCATCCAGGTTTTCTACCACTTGTGTTTAATCAAACTGTCTATGAGATTTTTCAGGTTTGCATAAGGAATCCTAGAACTATTATCAAGGGTTTCATTTCAAGCAGACTTTGTGGATGAGTTTAATTCCAATGTGGCTTGACATATAGCACTATTTTTTTTTACTGTTGGATAGTAAATCCAGCCTGCATAACAATTCACCAGCAGTGAATTCTCAAATTTTTTTTTTATTTTTTATTACTGTTATAACTGATAAGGGTTCAGAAACTTCCTTTTATTTTTGTTTCTAGAGATGAATTAGAACGGGTGTGTCAAACTGGGGGGCTTCATACAGCCTTTTACATGCATCTTTGCAGCTTTCACAAAGGTTTCTATAGCTGTGGTATATCGAGAATTTTGTTTATGTTGGTAATGCAAATTATTAAAAACAGTGAGATTTTTTTTTTCAATTGGTATGATTAGATAGTTTATTCTATCTCAATGTTTTTTTGTTTTCGAATATCAGCGACTATTTTTAACTTCTGGTTAATCATGTGATCATCCTTGAAAACTAAATAAGAACCGATGTAAAGGGAAAACGTTCGTAATTTTTTAATATTTTGCCTTAAAAATATCGAATTCTACTCCATCTCGTAAAAATAGAAAATTATCTGAAAACGGACGTGTGTCTCAAGAAAAGTGGGAATTACAGCATTTTTGTACTACTGTTAATGGAAAGATAAACTGTTTGATTTGCAACCACTGCATTGCGGTGTTAAAAGTATATGAAAAGACATTATAAAACAAACCATCAATCTTATGATAAATATGAATATGATGCTTTCAAAAGTGAAGGAATTCAAGGTTATGTTAATACAGCAACAGAGTTGCTTTACAAAAATTCAGAAAGGCAACGTTAGTTCTGTTACTGCAAGCTTTGAATTCTGCAAAATGATCACCATCAGTGAAAATCTTACAGTGAAGGAGATTTCATAAAGTAATGTCTTGAAATTGTATATCCAGAGAAGTCAGACTTATTTCAAGACATTTCATTAAGCAGGAATACTGTTGCTGAATGGATTGAGGGAATGGCAGGTGATTTGAGTTGACAACTGAAGACTTTATCATCAAGTTTTGAACATTTTTCTATTGCTCTGGATGAGACTGTTGACATAGCTGGAATAGCACAGCTCGCCGTTTTCATCAGGGCTTGTGACAATGAATTTCAAATTTATGAAGAACTAATTGAACTGGTCCCAATGCATGATACAACAACAAGCCAGGACATTTTTGAGAAAGTTGAACAGCTTCTCTATGAGTATGGCCTTGATTTGAGTAAACTTGTATATTTATCTACTGATGATACTGCCAATTTGGTTGGGAAACATAATGGTGTTGCTGCCAAGTTAGGTACATAAATAGAAAACATATATCCAGATTCAACATTTAAGCATTTTCAATTTATTTTATATAACTCATCAAGAGAACTTATGATCTAAGATTTTAAAATTAGATCATGTGTTGAGTTTTGTCACAAAAACAGTGAACTATATCAGAGGTTGTGCTCTGCATCACCATCGGTTTAGCCAGTTATTGGAAGATGTGAATAATCAGTTCAGAAATGTCCCATTCTACACAGAAGTTCAGTGGCTTTCATATCACAAGGTACTGAAAAGATTTTTTTTATTGCAACATGAAATTGTTGTTTTTGGAGATTAGGGGTCAAAGCACAGATGAACCAAAAGATGAAAGCTGGCTCCAAGATCTAGCTTTTTCAGTGGATAATACTGCCCAATTAAGTGACCTAATTTGAAATTACAAGGTAAAAATAAGCTCATCACTCAGTTATATGATGATATCTAGTGTTTCATTGCAAAATTAGCTTTATTGAAGTCCCAGTTGTCCCATGAAAACTGGATTCATTTTTTCCTATGTCCAAGGAGTTGAAAAAAAACTGCCAATACTGGGCCTGTATTTATCTTTGCTAAGTACAACAATTACCTGGAATTGCTGTCAAAGGAATTTCAGCAAAGATTTTGTGATTTTTCATCTTGTGAAGATCAGTTTGCATTATTTTTAGCACCATTCACTTTTGATGTTACTCAGGCAGTGGAAAGTCTACAGATGAAACTATTGGGAATGTAGACTGACTCAACACTCAAGGGAAAGTACCTAGAAGTAGGAGTACCCAGATTTTTTTCATACCTTCCTCAGACATTTAAGAACTTCAGAAAGTTTGCCACAAAGATTATGGCGATGTTGGGTTCCACATAGGTCTGTGAGCAGTTATTTTCGTTTGTGAAAGCCACAAAAATGTCTCACAGCACCACAATAACAGATGAACATTTGTCATCTTTGATCAAAGTGGGATCTACACAAACATTCCAACCTGATATATTGAGAATAGTTTGTCTAAAGCAACATCAATCATCAGGACAACATAAAAATGATTAAATTGTACTACCTTGTATTATAAGTATTTTTTATTTAAAGTTTAGTTACCACTAGCTGTGATTAAATGTAAGACTGTAAGCAGGTGTGGCTCTCGAGGCTGCAGATAGGGCCGATGCGGCCCTTCATATGCCCTGAGTTTGACATGCCTGAATTAGAGTCCTAGGTCTTTTACAGAAATCTCTGCATTGAAAATTGGAGTTTCTTTTTTATTTTCTTGTTATACACTACTGCACATTCTGTTTCATTTTTGTATTTTGATCCATCTGTGATGATGTACGAGTGTGTGGGATAATTGATTTTTATTTTTTTCTAATTCCTCTAAGAATATAAGTGGATGTGTACTTGTTTTATGACCTTTGCAGATTTATTCCCAGTATTCTTATGGTTCAAGGTGGTATATTTGGTATTGTGGATTCGAGATAGAGATATTTTTGCTTCTTGAATGATGGGTTCCATCTGGAGTCCAAAGGTTTTTATGGCTTTCTCTTTTTATTGGAAGAGATTTCTGTATTTTGGATCAAATAGTTTGACTTGTTTAAGTTTTGGTGAAGGTTTATTTGCTTCTACATACAGACTTTCTACAAGAGATGTTATAAATCCTCTAAGTGCCAATCTCAAACCTTCATGGTAGGTTGGGTTAAGTATTTTGAGAAATGATTTCCTTGTTGATTGATATATGAAGTTTCCACAGTCCAGCTTAGATTGAATTAATGTTCTGTATAATTTGATCAGTGTTTGCCAATCTGCTCCTCAATTTTTGGTGGGCCACCACTCTCAAAAGTTGTACTGTTTTACTGTATTTTGTTTTGAAATATTTTAGGTGTGGTATGAATGTTAGTTTCGTGTTGAGAATTATTCCCAAGAACTTTTGCTTGTCTACCATTAGTATTTCTGTCTCTTCAAATTGCAATCTTGGATTATTATGCAGTTTCTTTTTATTACAAAAATACACACATTTTGTTTTGGTTTTTGAGAATCTAAACTATTATTTATTATTCATCTGTTGTGGATTGAGCTATTGAGCTTTGGTTGGTAACTATTCTAGGAGAAAGACAACTCTAAATTTAAAACGGTATAGTCATTCTACTATCTTTCTCCCCAAAATTTACTGAAAGTATCACTGGCAATTCACTGGTAATAAAGAAATCTGTAGAGAGCCATGCATGATTGTCTGCATCCTGAAGTGATATAGCATTTGAGCAAAAAATATAATGAACAAATAATGCATTTGATCCATGAAATTGATAGGGTCCTGTTAAGGTTGACAATCATAGTAACAGTTAACAGCTTGGGCAAGTAAGATAATTAGAGTAGAACTGTTCACTCATGTCTCAGTCACCCACACTCTTCAAATGTGATGACAGGAATGAAAGGAGGGGATCCATAGAGTAATTATTTTTAAATTGTTTTTTAGATGAAATAATGGAAACAAAAAGGAAATTTCTAGGGCACATAATGAGGAAAGAGGGCTTGGAAAATCTGATGCTCACATGACAGATTGAAGGCAAGAGGGACAGAGGAAAACAATGCATAACATTCGTAATGAACTTGAGTAAATGAATGGTGGAACATGGTTTAGAAGATTTAACAAAAAGACAGAATTTATTAAGAGCTACAAAGCACAGGAAATTGTGGAGTGCCATGATCACCTACATCTTGAGGGGACATGGCACATAGAGAAACAAACTGTCATTAATATTATTATTTTATTATTACTTTCACTCCATCTTATTGTTTTTATTATATATCATAACATTCTGGGTGAATACAATCTTCAGCACTACTATTATTTTATTAATAGTTTTATTCCATCTTATTGCTTTTTATCACAACTCTCTTGTTTGAAACACACTCTGATTGTTGAAGAAAATAGAATGAAAATTGCAGATAAAGTAACTTCTGCTAGGGAACTATCATCTTATAACTTAGGAATGTGTTTTTTGTACATGTCACCTTAATCACTTTGACCACTGAAGCCTGATAATTACTGAAGTGCAAATGGAGTAACATGTTTATATTTATTTTTAAACGATTTGGAAGTTGAAGTTTTATTTTATTCATGAAATTAATTTTTCTCATTTCTAAAGTGTCTTAGAGATAATAAAAATAAGAAGTACTTTTCTTTCCTAATGAAGACACTTTGGGAATGAGAAAAAATTTATAACAGTATATCTCTTGCATAAATTAGTGTAATAATCAAAAGTGTATATTTTCTTTTTAGAGAAAGACCATGAAAAAGCAATAATAGTGCATTTTAAATACAGAAAATAGGAACATTTTTATTAAAAAAAAATTTATTATTCAAAGTTATTAATTCTGTAAAGTAAAATTAAGAAAAAAGTTATGAATATAAATCTACCAACATAACTTTAGGACAGAAATAAACAAATAACTATAGATGGGATATACTCAATGAATTTCTAATTTGCATTTAATTTTTGCGTGACATGGTGAAATAAACAAAATATTAATTGTATGCACAGTGTTATATGCAGTCATATTCACATTGAAAGTAAAGGATGTATGTAGACATCATGGCATATGTGCTAGTATATACATACCAAAGCTTTATCAGAAATGAATGATGATATATATAGGTTTATAATCTAATAATTTTCTTCTTCATAAAGATATTTTTCTTATAATTGTATATTTCACCATAGAAATGCATTGCAAAATATTTCACCACTGAAATGCATTGCAAACTATTTCGCCAAGGAAATGCATTGCAAATTCTTTCACCAATGAAATGCATTGAAGATTATTTTAATATGAGCTGTATATGCAACCTGAAGTATTATGAGCAAGATTTATTGAACAAATACATCAGCATTTTCATTCACTCTAATGATTACATATATAATGACAGGGAAAATAGTAACAGCATTTCTAGGAAGTAAGCAAGTGATAAAATTTCTTTTTACAATTACATATTTTTCATTCAAACAGACTTCAATAAATTTGTATGAGCAAAATATTTTAAAACAAAAGAACTGAAAAATAAAAAAAATAAAACAAACTGAAAAACAGGTTGATAAAAAAGTAAAATGTGAGAAAGGATATTTCTTTTAGTTTTGTTTTTAAAAATGAAAAAAGAAAAGGTGGTGAGATTAAGTTAAAAGTAAGCCCAGTTTTAAATATGCAGAAAGCTTTTTCTTGAATATGACAGATGTAACCTTGTTAAATATCTTTCTTTTATTTTTGTAAATGCAATATTTATAAAAAAAATAAATATTTATAAAAAAAATAAAATAAATTTAAAAATTCAGATTTATATTTTATATTTTCAAGTAATTTTTTATAAAGTAAGAAATAAGAAAAAATAATGATGCATAAAATTACCAAAACGTAAGAGACTAATATGTCGGTATGAGCTTGAGTTCAATATATTATGACACTGGAATCTAAAAGTCACAAATAAACATTTTATGAAGGATTTAAATTTTGAATATTAAAACAATTCAAAAAGTAACAAAAAAGAAAATTAGAACAAACAAAATTGATAGAAAATTTTAGTAAACACTGAATACAAAAAGGAAAATAAAGATTGAAAATAATTTAAAAAATTCAGAATTCACTAAACGAGAATTTAGCAAAGTCAATAAGCTAAAACATTGTATTATTAGTGTCCAAGATTCTTAACAATTAATACTTGTCTATGAGCATTCCATAACGTTCCAAGAAGTGCCATTTCCATGATGAGCACCAAGTGATCTGAATAAAAAGCAAACCACAATCACATACCGAACTTCCTGGCAAGAGCAATAGTTGTATAGTTGAGAGTTGGCTATAACCACAGTCGGTATCAGCTTCACCTTATATTTTAAAAAAAATCTCAAGTAGCTATATAGGTTGGCAGACCTTATTTAAGCAAGCAAACACAGCTAATGAATTGATATTAATAAAGAAATAAATAAAGAGCCCAAAGGACAACAGTTAACTTTGAAAGGGTATTCTGATCTTTAAACCTGTCAGTGCTTGTCAAAAAAAAAAAAGAAAGAAACAAAAACAAAAACAAAAAAAAAATTGGGTGAAATTGATCAGAACAAAATGGCAGTTGTTAATTGTTATCCCATGGTGTTCAATTTTGGTCCCATGCAGTAACAACAATTAGAGCCAAATTGATTCTACCAACATTGTTAGTAGAACACTGATGGCGACATTAATAATATATCAACTTGTAATTGAACAGAACACTTTTTTTCTTTCTCTCTTGAATCTATATGAATACCATGCAAAAAAATTTACTAAAATGATCAACCTTTGACAGTTTGATTGTAACCAAAAATCTGCCATTTTTCACTCTTCCTACATGCAATCAATATTTGAAACTTGAGCTTAACTGACTTTCCCAAATGCATGCCATGCCAGATCACCAACACAACTCAGAATGCAGAAGGATAAAGACGTATGTCTGTACCATCGACCACTTGATGACTGTCCATGATAGCACAACGAGATCCGCCATCAACAGGTTGATAAGGGCATCTGGAATATTGGGCGGAGTGCCAAAATCATAAAAGGTGGTTACCTCTTAACACTAACACCAATCAAAGTATTTTCTCTACCTCAATGATTCCCCCCACCATTTAAAAAGAAAACTAACTAAAAATAATTTCCCCAAAACCATTTTTATCTATTAAGAAATAGAACAGGAAAAAAATAAATAAACAAATGAATAAATAAGGGACATTTCTTTGAAACATTGGTTTTAATTTTTTCAGATAAATTCTTATAAGTATCAAAATTAAAAACAACACCAAAAGAAAAACATTTTTTTTTAAAAAATAGAAGAAAATGACAGAATAAAAGTTAAGGACCCACAATTTAAAAAAAAATTAAGATACACAATAAATGAAAGTGAAAATGTCTGTAACAGCTGATTGGAATAAAAAAAATCTGTCTGATTTCTCAGTTTAGCACTAGAAGGAGAGGGAAGGTGAAGTTTTCAGAAGATTATGTTATACAAATCTTCCAACTGGGAAGGGCCTGTCTTTCTTGAAATATCAGCATTCAAAATTTTGAATATTTCTTACAGCTTAATGTAGTAAATGCAGGAGTAGAGTAAAAGTAGCAAGATTGTATTGCATTAGTTTTCTAATTGGGATAGAGCTGTCTGCCTTGAAAATTGTTTATCTGTTTTCAAATAATTATGAGAATGCTTTCAAACATGAAGAGCTGGAACTAGTGCGAAAATAACAATTACAGTAATTAAATACACCAATCTAAAAACTATAAAAGATCATTTAGAATATTATATTCTTTCTCTCTCTCTCTCTCTCTCTCTCTCTCTCTCTCTCTCTCTCTATATATATATATATATATATATATATATATATATATATATATATATATATATATATATATATATATATATATGTATGTTTGTCCATTTGGGAAGTGAGTTGGTTGAAGAACTTTTCATTTTATGTGATTAAATAAGTAGGAAAATTTTAAAATTTAACATGTTTGTTTAGCTTTAGCAGAAAACTTTGAAAGTGGAATAATGCATAAAATTATCGAGATGAATAGCAAAACATATTAAATTAGGGTTTTTTTTTTTTTTACTTGTTCCTTATTTAATCAAATATGTATGTATGAAGGCATGATGAAAGTTCTTAGTACAATCTACTTCCCCAACTCTGAACAAATGATCATAATTTTGGGGAATATCTCTCTCTCCCTCATATGTATGTATATATATATATATATATATATATATATATATATATATATATATATATATATTGTGTATATGCTGATTTTTGTTGAGGTTAAAAATGAGTGCAAGGCATTTAGCAGTTATTACTGCTTGGGTACTAGTATAAGGTGAGTGGTTTGATCAAATGCTCAACAACACACTCTTCTCTGCCAACCACCATGGCATGCCAGAAACAAAACATTTTTTCCTTTTGTTAAGCTATCTGATGATGAAAGTGTATAGGGGTGCAGATTCATGCCTTTTTTCAACAATATTAATGTTAAGCAAACATAACCAGCCTCAAGATTGTTTTCTATGCCAGTACTCAGCACACTAACTTGCATTTGAATAAATAATCTGTAAAAAGTGTTATAAAGTTTAATGTACCTAGTTTTAAGTATAGTTAAAATAACTAATGTGATTTCAGGCATTACTGTAAATCAGTTGGCAAATGTTTTCCGTGAACTGCAAAATCGTATTAGCCTTTGTATTGCTAATGATGGAAGACATGTGGAAACTTAAATAAAATTTCAATAGCTTAAAAAATATAGATTTACTTCTTTCTAATCCTTTTTACAAATTATTTCTATCACAAATACAAATAAAGTTATAAATTTTTTAAAGTTCACACAAACTTTATGGACACCCTGTGTATGTATGTGTGTGTGTGTATATGTATGTCTGTTAGGTATAGAGCAATTTTTTTCATTACCTTTCATACCTGAAGATTGATTTTATTGTGAAACCGACAGTAGACCAGAATTTTAAATATTTTTGAAGTTTTCTAAAGGTGATTTTAAACATTGGTCTGTATATAACTTTGTAGTGATTCTATGCACTGATATTGGACACGATTAGAAAAAAGAATCAAGGGATGTATCTATTATTATTAATATTTGAATTTCAAATATTAATTTCATAAATACACACACACGCACACATACATACATACGTACATATATATATATATAGAGAGAGAGAGAGTGAGAGAGGAGATAAGGAATAAGGTTAAAATATTCACTTATCTTGTCTCTACTCTGAGTTTCATAAAGATTTGATTTTAAAATTGAAATTATTTTCAAGCAGTCATATTTTAAAAAATTTAATTGCAAAGACTCCTGGCTTTAAAAACATTACCTTGTATGTATTGCGTAATAGTTATTTGCATGAAAAATTGAACTATCAGGCCAAGTTCAAATGCTAGCTGAGTCTGTTTCATTCACTTGATGTTAGAGCTTTTAAGAAAAATATTCCAGCTGTTGTTAAAATAGTAGGACAGAGAAGCCTCTATAGCCTTTGTAAGGCAACCAATCTCAGAGAATTTTGAATTTAGACTTCCTGCTAATATGGCCTAGACCTGTGTGGCAGCATAAGGTTTCATTTCTCATGATGGACTGCATTTGACTGAGAAGATGGCTAATTTTATAAGGTGCTTGGAAGCAATGATATGGTAAGTTGCTTCACTTGCTTATCAAACCACTTGTTGAAGTATGAGAAATAAATCAACATGACATACTTAAAAATATACCAGTAAAAGCACCTTAGTAAAAAAAAGGTTGGTTTAATTTGTTTAAAAAATGGCTTAGTAGAGAAAAAATAAATAGAAAGATAGTCACTCATATATCCAATCTCTATATATCCCTCTGAGCCAAGAACAGAATAAATAGAGAAGAGCAGCAAATGATGGAGCCAATTCTATTGAGCTTTTCCCCTTAGTAGACAACAATGGAATAAGTTTTGTTATTTTTAATGCAAACAGAAGCAGAAAATGAAGGTTTGCTATCAGAAAATTCTGATCAGATCACAGCTGGTGTCCATTTTCTAAATATTTTCTTTCAAATGGCAATAGCATAGGGACATCAATAACTATGTTGCCTAATAATAATAAATAAAAAACAATGTTTATTTTTCAATATAATTTTCTTCCTTGTCAATGCACTTAATTCAGTGATGAATACTATTCACATTGATTGAAAATTATATAGTATATATTGCAGATAAAAATTGAGCTTCTGTCTTATTTGTAAACTAAGTGACATTTTATATCTATATTAATCCTATATATATTTATATATATATAAGATTAATACAGATAAAAAAATTGTCACTTAGCTGATTGATATTATATTCAGCACTTCTACTCTGGAGTTTTGTAGATGAACCTTTGTGTCATTTTTTGGTCCACTCAAAGAGATTTAAGCAATTGTTTGTCAATTTTCTTGTTTTTGTTATTTTTATATTAAGTTAAAAAATTATTTATGTGCTATTTTATTGGTGTTAGGTTGATTTTTCTTCTTTTATGTGTGTGTGTATGCATACCTATGCATGTTTGTGTATGCATTCCTATCCATGTGTGTGTATGCATTCCTATCCATTTGTGTGTATATGCATGCCTATCCATGTGTGTGTATGCATGCCTATCCATGTGTGTGTATGCATGCCTATCCATGTGTGTGTATGCATGCCTATGCATGTGTGTGTGCATACCTATGCATGTGTGTGCATACCTATGCATGTGTGTGTATGCATACCTATGCATGTGTGTGTATGCATGCCTATGCGTGTGTGTACGCCTTTACTTTTGTATATGCACACATGTGTAGAATGTTGTGGTATTTCTTCTTTTCATAAGTGACTCCCCATACTCTCTCATTATTCCTTTTCTTTCTTTTCTTTATCCTTCAGCTCTGAGAGTCAAAAGATAATGTAACAATGTTATTTCTGCGGTCAGAGATGACTTAAAATTGAGCTTATATCCCAGAATATTCTGAGGTTTTCTAAGGTTTTCAACATATAGGTGTTTTCTGTTTTTTGGTTATTTCTTTTTATATATTTTTTTTAATTATTGCTTTAAGCATTAATTAAAAAATATAGAGATGCTGAATATAATATCAATCAGCTAAGTGACCAATTTTTATTAATCCTATTAATGCTTTATTTCTGATATTGCAAAGACTGCTTGCCTTAAAGGTGTTTTCTTCCAAATTTCTACTGACTGACAGCATTTCTTACTGTCTGGACATGTGAATTAGTTATAAGAGTATTGTTTGTGCAAGTGGCCACTCACCTTGCTTTTTTCCATTAACAATTCTTATCTATCTCAGTCATTCAAGTATTTATTATATCTCTCTAAGTACTTTTTATTTTAATGTTGATAGATACTTAAGTAGGTATGCTGAGTAATTAATTGAATTTTGATCTGAAATTTTCATTATATAACATTTCATCAATCTGATTAATGGGGAAGCATTGAATTAAGTTCAAGGACAGGAAGGAAATGTTGAAATATATTACTGTGCAAATTAAATGTTTTTTTTTTTATCCTTAGGGCATATATATATATATATATATATATATGATTAAATATAGCAGACACTGAATGTCTATTATGTCTGATCTTGAGCCATTCTAATGTTTGAATGTTTGCTTTAATTTCTGGTGAAATAAAGACAAAAATTGTCCAAAATTTGGATATTTTTTTATTAAGTTGGTTCTAAGCATTCAGCTCACATGAGCCATCCTCACAGTTGTGCAGACATGAAACAAAGATATCCACTGTCAAAGTTGATATTTTGTTATTTTGACATAGAAGATTTCTATACACCGTTAATGGTTGTGGAATAGCAGACGCAGATCGTAAGTTCAAGATGCAGTTCTATGATGTCATACCATGCAATAGACCAAAGTATTACAACAGAACCAATGTCTAGATGCAATAATACACACATATACACACAGTAAAAAGAACCTTCAGGTATTGGAGGTCATCTACATTAAAATGAAGCAACCCACACTCAACAAAATTACATTTCAAATTAGTCACAACACATTACATTGCATCTAGACATTGGTTCTATAGTAATATTTCAGTCTATCGCATGGTATGACGTCATAGAACTGTATCTTGAACTTACGATCTGCTATTCTGCGACTGTTAACGTGCATAGCAATCTTCTATGTCAAAATAACTGGATAACTTTGTTTCATGTCTGTATAACCACTCCAAGGCTGGCACATGTGAGCCGAAAGATTAGGAGCAACTTAATAAAAAATATTCAAATGTTGGACAATTTTTGTCTTTATTTTCACCATAAATTAAAGCAAACATACGAACATTAGAATGGCTCAAGATCAGACATAATAGACATTCATTGTCTGTTATATTTAACAATATATGTTTAAATATATATATATATATATATATATATATATATATATATATATATATATATATGGTTGTATTTGAGTTGCATATTGCCTGTATGTAATGATAACTTTCAAGTTCTTTACTGCAAAATTTCATCAAGAAATTAAAATATTTTTTCTTTTAGATAAACTGATGGATTTTTTGTTTCAAGATGCACTTCTTGCAGTGATTTTTCTGTGTCTTACATATATATATTATTTGTGTTTGTGTGTAAATATGGTAAATGCAATTTTAAATGGAGAAATATATGTGCACCTATATGTGTATTATATTGAGATGTAAACTTGAATTACATTCAACTGTATTGAATATCTGAGAAATTCTCAAATAAAATTTACCATAATTCAAAGAATAAACATATAAAAAAAGTAAGCGCTGATTTGAATTTGGTCAGTTACATCAAAATTTTAGGATTTCAGAAGTTTTTTTAAGTCAAAAACAAAAGAGACAAAACCTACTGAAGTCTGATGCAGGGGAAATCTGAAAACATTGACAAGAGAGAAAATATATACAAGAAGACATAATTAAATCAAACATGTAGAAAAAGAAATGTACACAAACTTAAAATTGAGGAAAAATGACCAAAATACCTAATTTGCTATTTTAAGTGTTCACATTGAATTGTTTTAAGGAAAAATGTTTCATAGAAAAGAATAATTATCTTGATGCAAAAGTTTCTGTGTTTGACAAAATATCTTTATTCAAGCATTAAATTATTTTTGCTAGTTTTCTATGGTCTTATATTTCTTTTTAGCTATTCTGTCAAAAGGGAGATTCTGGTTTTAATTCAATAAATTCTTTCAAATGTTTTCATTATCTTCAACTTGTTGGAACCATTGACCAGATCTGGAATATTGCATGGTGCAAAACAAGAGAAATTCTAAAAGTGATGGATATGCAAAATATACATTATATAAAGAAAATTACTAAATCAGATCCATGGTTATGTGTTTCATCAGATTTGCAAGATGTGAATGAGCATTAGCAGGCAACAAATTCACCAAACAATTTCCTGGCCCAGAAAATGGTCTTTTCTATTCAACTTTCATTCAATTAACCTATTGATCACCATAGAATTGCATATATCTGCTTGTCAATGTTCCAGCAATTTATAAGAATAAATCTCTTTGAATTATATACTAAGCACAGAGAATGAATAATCTACAGCCAGTTGATTTGATTTAGATAGAGATGATGAAGGTTATCTTGGAACTAGTCATGATTTTCTTCATTTTCAATTACCATATGACATCCATTTTTCATTGACAATAGCTATCTTGAAATGATGAAGGCAATCTTTAATCTTGTCATCATTTTCTTCATTTTAGTTTAATATATATATTTTTTTACCATGACCAGTTACTATCATAAATAAAAGTGATTTTATATATCTATGTAGGAAAAAAACAAGTTTTTAAATATTGAATAAGCTTGTCATGTTAAGACCCATTTCTTCAGTTTTTGAATTTTTCAGAAAACTTGTAAATGACACATTGCAATTGACAAATTGTAAAAGTGTCAATTTGAAAGACACTTCTAAGATTTTCCTAGCATAGTGTAAAATATAATTCTGTGAAGTTCTGCATCAACCATAAGGGTGTCTCATAATAAGATCAACTTATTTTGTGGCTGGATATATAGTTTCTAAAGCATCAAGTGTAATATTCTTGATGAAATTCAGCAATATTAACATTAATGTACATGGTCTTGAATTTCCTAACTCTTTTTAACATGTGCATAACAGGCTAGCTATGTACAATCATATTTGCCTTTTCTTTGTGTCATTTGGTGAAGACATAGATTGCATGTATCATGTTCAGAAACATGCACACAGACTTGAAAGATTTGATTTAAAAACATTTATTTAATAGGTGACCAGAATTTCATATGACCTCAGTTATGGCACTTTTGGAGCCATGAAAATATCTGCTTCAACTTAAAAAATGGATTTGGTTGGTGTCAAGAATTTCATGACATCAATCTGATAATTTTTGGGGTCATCATGAAAATATCCACTTACACTTTAAATAATCAGCTTAGACTTCAAAATGGATTTGGTTGGTGTCAAGAATTTCATGACATCAATCTGATAATTTTTGGGGTCATCATGAAAATATCCACTTACACTTTAAATAATCAGCTTAGACTTCAAAATGGATTTGGTAGGTGTCCAGAAATTCATGAGAGCTCAGTTCTGATAATCTTGTAGTCATCATGAAAATATCCATTTAAGACTTGCCCATAGCAAAGCTGTGTTCTTGATAGCATTTGATGTGGGTAACTGGAGAAGTTTTGAGCAACTTAAAAAACAAGAAACTATAATATTAGTAACTTCTGGTAAGAATATAAGACTAAATTTTTTATTTCTAAAATAATTGTTTTTTTAATTTCTGGACTCTGTCAAATTAATGTTGGCCAGATCAAGGGTGTGTAGTTTTAAGTCCTTTGAATGTTTGATCTTGTTCTTGTGAGGATGTGAGGGATTCTCTTTCTTCTTTCTTAGGACAGACATTTATATAACTTATAAACTTATTGTTAACTGGTTGTTTTCTGTAAATATCAAATAAATTCAGCTGGGCTCACTTCCTTGTTTATACTGGTGTACCCACTGGGATCATTCAAGGCCCAATTCTGTACTCGGTGAATTTGCAGTCACCTTCTATGTTATCTCTTGAGACTGCTAGGATTTTTGTCTTTTTGAATTAATACAGAGTACAAAAATTAGTCTGGTATTTCTTAGGTTGAACCCAGTACATACTGATGAATTCTTAGCATGAATCATATGCTACACAACAAATGTTCAGAAAACTCCTCCCTTTATGTGAAACTATACTGTATTTTTAAGGCATCTAGTAGGAAATCAATTAAAAATGAAATACTGAAAGTATGCTAATTGGTGCTGTTAAAAAAACGGTTTTATTTATGAGACACCCTTGAAACTTTCAACTACTCTTTCTAGCACTAAAAAATTAGAAAAAACAATTACTCAATTGCAGCTCAGACAGATAATATTTAATGAATTTTTTCCCCCAGAAGTATCTATTACAAATGCTGGATTAATTTAAAAGCTAAATGTTATACATATATATTCATAACAAATGAAGTAGCAATGTGAATATTTTTAAAATAATTGAATAGAAACAATGTTAAAATGTAAACATTTTCCTTTAAGATATAGGAATTTAAACAAAGATACAAAAACTGAAAAGTTCAACAATGAAAAAATTTTAAAAATCATAAAGGAATGCATGCAACTTGAATGAAATCCCAGAGCTGATATTAACACTAGTTCAGCCAGTAAAATAATATATAGCTGACTTATTTCTTAGGAAAGAAACAGAATGAAAGGCCCATAAAAATCTTAATCATTGAAAATGAAATTTTACTAAAAAAAACCTGAGGTTTTCCTTTCCATAAACAACAAGCTAGCAAGAAAAGGAAAGCAAAAGAAAAATGAAAACTTTCTCATGTAAAATTGCAGCTCATAATAAAATTAATACTAAGCTCTGAATAATGTGAGAATAGTGAAGTATTCATTGAAAATTAAACTCACTTGTAATGGTCTGTGAGATGAGCTTAGTAATCAGTGCACTATAGCAGGTGCCAGTGTAAATATTAATGAAGCTTAGCTTAGTTCAACAGAAGGCCACAGTATGACCATTGAATAGTCAATAAGAGGTGCTTGTCAACCAT
The DNA here is from genome assembly GCA_964036315.1 of Acanthosepion esculentum. Classification (NCBI taxonomy): domain Eukaryota; kingdom Metazoa; phylum Mollusca; class Cephalopoda; order Sepiida; family Sepiidae; genus Acanthosepion; species Acanthosepion esculentum. The sequence goes on from OZ038504.1 coordinate 6,034,813, forward strand.
TTCACTTTCCCAAGTGGCCACTGTAACTTTTTACTAAGCTTAGTTGAATCGGGCACAGACTAGAGTATTATAGTATCCAGTGATCCAGATAAGTAAAAGGTATTTGAAACTGGTTTGCTAACCTATCATTCTAGAGTAAATTTTGCAAATTGTTACCATCTTCTGTTATTTTGTAAATTCCTCATCTTCTGTAATTTTGAGATGAGTCATTATCATTCCAAGAATTGTTTGGACTATTGACTGAAAGATAATGTATAAAATCTTGGATAGCAGACCATATCTAGAAGGGTACACACTACTCATTTTGGTACAAATAAATAGATAAAGCTTAGTAATGGCAAGTGAGAAAATCTGAGAAGCTATTAAAATGATGTAAATTTCTTGGCTTAGCAAAGAAATGATTGGGAAACAATGTTATGCACTGTGTGAAAAATATGGAATCACTCGTGTTAAAAGCATTGTTGTGAATGGGTTGCTATGATAAGTATGATTATCCTCCCCCATTTCTTTACTCAACTATCATTTTCTGGCTTTTCATTAACATTTGTCACAAACGATTGAAGATGTCTGAAGAAGGCAAAAAAAAAACAGATCAGAGGCCTGGTAATGAAGGATTTGTCTCTAAACATTACTGAGTGAAGTAGGATCAGGAATAAAACCTGATTTACTTTAACATCTGAAACCAATTGGACTATTTTGGAGACCCCACCATGAACTGTGACCCTTATCTATCTATAATATCTAGAATTGGCTATATTTATACAGAGAAGTATTATATATAAAGACAATGTGGACTTAAGAAACAACACTGCATGATGACTTTAAGTTTTACACTTCAGTGCCATCTTCAGACCACGTGCCATTACTCCTTTAACAGGTTATATATATATATATATATATATATATATATATATATATATAGTAGGGTGTGTATATAGGTTACTAGGGAATTAATAGAAATGGAAAAGAGAAAACTGGTCTTTGCCAATTTTAGGGCTAATGCTGATGGTTATTTACAGTCATGATCCCTAGATTGTTGATTTACACTTACATCTACAACCTGCTAAATGAATAGTAACACTTGATCTGAAGATTTCATTGAAGTCTGAAACTGACAGTCACCATGTAGATACCTCTGTCCACATTGTCTAGCATTATAAATTGAGCATTCCCTCATGAATATATCTTATTTTAAACACACACACACACATATATATATATATATATATGTAAAACTTGAAATATAACTAAAAAGATATCTAAAATGACAATACGAATAAAGATAAAAGGAAAACTTATCTTTTCTGATATATTTTGTCCTCTGATGGACTTTATCAAAGTAATTGTCCATCAGAGAATGAAATATGGCAGCAAATATAAGCTCTCCTTTTGACTTATATATATATATATATATATATATATATATATATATATATACTAGCAGGCTTTGCAAAGTAATATATATATATATATATATATATATGCACATTTCATTGAATTTCATAGAAATAGTTTGTTGCATGTATGTATTTATATAATGTTTTCATTAAATATTTCTTATTTAACAGTTATATTTCATCATTGAAAATGGCTAAATATATAGCTGAAAGCACTCAGATTAAAAGAACATTCAGACAGTTTTTATCTAATTTATCATCTGAAAAGAAAAAAATTATTAGATCACATGAGAAATTGTATAAAAAAAATTAATCAAAGCACTTTGTCTGTCATATTCAATGAAATGTGCATGAAAGAAGGACTGCTGTCTAAATACACAAATATATATATATATATATTGTTTTTATTCATATAAATATATATATAATATATAGAAGATACAATATACAAATCTGTTTATCAAACTAATAATGGATAATTGAATGACAAAGTGGGAAAAAACTCCTATGTTACAATCTCTTGAAAGGTCTTTTTCAAACTAATAATAAATCTCCGTTGATAAAACTATTATCAGTCTGAAGACGTCCTTTCAAAGGCTAAAACACCTAACTTAGGAATTTTGACATTCAGTTACCCACTATCTATGACAAGTTCAATTGTTTGTGACAAATGGTAATAAATGTTTTTATGTATGTATGTATGTATGTATGTATGTGTGTATATATATATATATATATATATATATATATATATATATGTATATATATATATATGTATATATATATATATATATATATATATATATATATATATGTATATATATATATATATATATGTATATATAAATAAATATAAAAGTGAACATTGAAGTCAACACTCAGAGGCGATAGGCTGTTTCATGCTGGACACAATCGCCACGGCCTGACGATTGCGTCCAACATGAAACAGCCTATCGCCTCTGAGTGTTGACTTCAATGTTCAATTTTATATTTACATATGCTCTATCTCTGATCTTGAGCACTTTATCCCATAAATATAGCATACCTTAAAACTATATTTCTTCATATATATATATATATATATATATATATATATATATATATAGGTAAATATGTGTTTGGTAATCCGTATGAATAATTCCATAATATATATACAGTACAAGGCATAAAAATGGACACACTCTTAGAAAGTTGACTTTTGTATTTTTACCAAGACAAGTGAGTAATAGAATTTGTTTATTAATACAGGTGTACATATGTACATGATACAGGTCAAAAAAAGATTTAGTATTATTTTGGGTAACCTTTTGGTTTAATAATGGCCTTAATTCTTCATGGCATGCTATAGACTAAATTCTTTAGTACGTTAACGTCCTTTACCAGATTTTTCCAACATTCCTTTAATTCACGAAAAAGCTCATCTTCCATGTTAACTTTCCTATTACAGGCACACTTGTCCATTATTGCCTAAAGGTTTTTAATTGGATTATGGTCAGGACTCTGACAAGGCCTCTGGAAGAGTTGTAATTTACCCTTGTTGCACTTCCTCTCTAGATAACATTTATTCTTTAAGGCAGTATGCTTAGGATTGTTATTGTAACTAAAACATTTTTTGACTTGTATAATGTACATATGTACACCTGTATCAATACCGTATATTAATAAATGAATTCTATTAATCACTTGTCTTGATAAAAATAAAAATACAAAAATTGACTTTCTATGGGTGTGTCCATGTTTTTGCCGTGTACTGTTTATACTTACCCTCATTGTATTAAGTGTATCAGGAGTATCATAATTTACCATAATCCCAAAGTAACTGGGTTAACCTATCATGAATTGTAACCACAGTTATGTGCTATATTGCATGTGTATACAGATTAATCCCACATGTTTGTAAAAACTATACATGTTCATTTTTATTTTGCATTTGCAGGGTGAGTAGGGATACTTTTATTTTATGGTCTGCATTACTCTAAAAAATATAAAATAACTTACATTTTGCAAAATTTTAAATAAAAAAGCATGTGGATTGTATACTTGTGATTTACAGAATGGATTATCCTGAACAATAATAATAAAAAAAAAGAATGAGATCAGTAATTCAACCAATACTTGGAATAAGCTCCTCTCAGTTTTACACAAAGTTATAATTTTAGAGCACAAGTGAGAAATGAACTCTCTACAGTAGCATCTGCAAGAGTTACTTGCCAACCATTGCTCGACAACAGGTGCCTTATGTAGATATTTGCTTAGTATAGTCAGGGACAATCCTACAGTAGTGAAACATTCAATCAGGATTGATCTCCCTTCTATCCCAGCTTGTTCACCATTACACTACAAAGCAACCAAAATTCATATCTTTTGGAACTAAAATCTTCAAATTCCTTAGTTACAAAAAGTTGAGGAGGAAGAGGAATTTGAAAATAAATATTTAATCATTAAAATATATATATATATATATATATACACACACATATACATATATATATATATATATATATGTATACTCACTTGCAATATTTTTCATCTAAAGGTGGTAATTTCTGCCAGCATTCACCTTGATTTAAACAATATTTCTGGTCAGCACACTGTACCTCTGATGGCCCTGATGACAGACAAAGTATGTAGCTTAGAGCATTTTTACAATTACATTTGATCAATAATTAAGGAAATAAGAATAATCATGTCAGTTTATAACAGAATTCATTAAAAACTTCTTCCTGATTTGCAATGTTCATCTATAATAAAATCATTATCAAGACATTTACATATGGCATATGATAGCCCCATTCTATTCATAAATATTGCTTTAATTCCCAACCACTGAAAATACATTTGGGTTTTAATGCATTTCTATGGTAAAATATTAATAGTACATTTATGTTATATATATAATAGCTGTATTCTGTCAGTAACACTTACTTTATGTCATATTCCATGCTAATAGGAATATATACTTGAAAAACAATGTGGATAAAATAAGTAAAGGTTTATTGTAAAAAAAACCCAGTACAATAAGAATAAAGGTAACAGTTAAGCACAAGGTCGTTGCAAGTCAATCCAGTAGTGGATGCTATTATTAGAAGGTTGGTAGTTCTTGTGTAAGTGAGTCATACTCAACAGATCCCAGCTAGTATATTTAGCTACCCCCCCACGAGGGTTACATGTGGCACAAGGCCGGGTTTGATGTGGGATCTCCAAGCCCGTAGACTCGGCCAAAAATATTCCCTATTCGAACGCGTATAAACGGGTTCAGGGTCAGTCTACCTCCCCGAACGAGACTCTATACTTCGGTGGAGCCTCTCTGGCCAGAGACAGAGAGTTCGACTGTCTAGCTGGAACAGGTCGCAGCTAGGCTCTATAGTCTGTTGATTTACAGACACTTATAGGTAATTACTACCTATAGTGTAGTCACTCATGGGGGTGACAGGTTATTCCATTACATCACTTTATTTCCTGGCCACTGACAATCTCTTTTTTTCTTGATTTTCAGTGCATTTCTATAGTAAAACCATTACCAATACATTTATGCTATACATATAAGCCCTATTTTTCAGTTATGCTTGCATTAATTCCTAATCACTGACAATACATTTTCCCTAAAGTTCAATGAAACTTGTGATCCACAGTATCTGTTCTGTTCCACAAAAACCACATTATATTTTATTGACAAGCTTCTAGTTGAGTTTCCTTTGTAGAGAGGAAAATTTATGATCACTTTTGATTGTCATGCAGGAACTGTGTCTCATCATTGCTGATTGAAAAATGGTTCATTTGTCTATCAGGGAAGTTACAAGCATTTCTTTTATTCTCCGAGTTCTTAAGCTGCCTGTTTTCTTGAGGTGCATATTTTTCAAATTGTTTTCAACCATAATGCACATATCTGACATGTTTGAAGCAAATTAGATTCAGCACAAGTCCTTAGTTGGTCATCACTAGTGTTAATGGGCTGTCTGTTAAGAGATGCTACTTTTGAGCAGTATTGTCGCTCACTTCACCTTCACTAGACACTGTACATATTCTACCCAAGCTGTTCTGCTGCTTCTGTTTCAGCTCTGAATTTATTTAGTAGATAAATGCAGAATCAACTTTTTGACAACCATGGTGATTTCACTTGTTGCTACTGCAGGCATACAGTAACAATTAACGTGTAATAATAACTGCACTTAAGAAACTGCTGAGGCATACAGTGGCTGAAACTGAGTTAAAGATAACAAAGAATAGAAAAATATAAGTTTACAATAAATATTTAAACCCATGGTTCTGTTGGTAACATTTCTTTTTCTCACATGGTCATGTATGATGTCATAGAACTGCATTACGAATTTATGACCTATGTCTACTATTCCACAACCATTATCATCATGTATCAAACTTCATAACACAATGTCATCTTTGATACTGAACATCTCTGTTGTAATGTCCATCTCTGTTGTAATGTCTCTGATGATGGCTCATGTGAGCTGAAATCTTAATTGAGGAACAGCATAATAAAAAATAGCTAAATGTTGGACAGGTTTTGTCTTTATTTTCTCCCGAAACTAAAGCAACTATATGAAGCTTAGTAATAAAATAATAGTTATAATGAAGAGCATATAAATGTATGATAAAAGCAGTATTAACAAAATGAAGTAAAACTAGTAATAAAATAATGCAAAGTGTTCAAGTAACTGTGAAAGAATTATCATCCACTCAAAAAAAAAAAAACTTTTTAAATAGTATTTGATACCCCTAATATTTTGGTAATACAATATTTTCTTCTCTAGGTAATGGCTTAAATATATATTTACATAATTACATATATAATATGTATATTATAAATATGAGTGAGTTTTAAAAATGTTTGGGCCCACCCAGTAAGATCTCAAAAAAAAAAAAAATATCCTTGATATTGTGGATTTGATAGTTGATATCCGACTAAATGACACTCCAGGCATAGTAGTAGTTCTAATGATTTAAATCAGTTTATCTAAGAGGACACATGTCGGTGTTATTATGATTGTGAAAATTCTTGGCTAGCCACTCCTGAATCACCTGGACTATGAGGGATGGAGCAAAATCCTGTTGGTTACCAACAGTGAAGATAGTCACATTGACCCTGAGATCAAGTGGAAAGAAGTGAGGTGGTATGATGTGAATTTGGTCTTCATTAATGGAAACCACACATCAAAGTGACAAACATAACCAATTTGGTGCAATTTGTTTTCAATATATTGGCTATCACTTGGTGACAAAGTGCATGTTTCAGCTTTCTAGATGATTTACATTAAAAAAAAAAAAAAGAAAGAATTTTCTAGCTGAATGCAGCACATTAAGATTATTGACTACAATTTTGTTAGTAGATATTCCTATTAGTACAGGAAGTTTGCACAAAGCCACTGTCAAGAAGCTGGTTATCTCCAAGTTCCTGTAGTTGACAGTGAGGGCCACAAGCTTAGTATGCCTTTTTATTTCCTGTGTCACTTTGGAAGTTGCCATGCTAATTCACTTGATACATCTGAAAGAGAAATATGAATGTTAAGATTTGATGCATACTGCATAATATTTGATTAAGTCATCTATTTATGGCCTGCTAAAGATTAATCTCAAATTCCTGGTGCACACCTAGAGTTATAAGTAATAATGTCTTGACAATAATATGATTTTTTTTTTTAAATCAGTATATAATATTCACAACACTTCATCTCAGAAATTCAGCCAAAAAAAAAAAAAAATGAATGAAAGTTACATCAGCTGAAATTGGTCTGGAAGATTCAATATATAATCGAATCAATAAGTTGACCATAGAGATGTGTTGAAGTGAGTTTTCAGTGATGTGCTCTGATTTCATTTTGAGTTTTGGCTTTTACACATCATACTCAATTCACTAGTAACTTGACCTGCTTCTAAAGATAACAAGCCCTACCCTTGATTGCAACACCATGAGATGTCCAATGTGACATCAATTTGAACAGTAATGCCATGTTGCATTGACCCATCAAAGTAATGACTGGTGTACTCAGTAGTACTCATAAAGCACACACTCACCTAAACTCAGTTTGACTGTCAAATCTTCCCTCAGTACTAACACCTTACATATGTTTATGTAACACAGTTATCTTAATTTTTACTTGATATTCAGCCTTGTTGGGGGAGAAGAAAAAATGTACGGGAAAATTAACAGGACATTTTGACATCATAAAATGAATCTATTTGACCTGCTTGTTTATCTTTCTTGTTTTTTTTTTCATGGAACTGCTCTTTTTAACCTTATCCATTCAGAAGTTGTTTCTTTTATTTGTTTCACTTCAATTTTCTTTGTGAATCCCACTTCTCATGTTTTTGTTAGAGTCTTGCACAATGACTGTCCTGCAAATACTCTGCATACCACTATGATTGGGTCACAATATAATAGTAATAACATGTATAAAATAAATGGAGGCAAGGAAGGCTGGAGAGTAGGGTGATAGAAAAGTTGCGACAAATATAAAAATAAGGAAACTGGCTTGAAAGAATCAATATGCAGCAATAACAACACAGTCTTGGAAATTCAGATAGAAATAAAACCTGAAAGTACAGGAGGCGGAATCAATACAATATTGACAAATAATGGAGCAATAACAAGGTGTTTCTATATAAGGATGCTGAGCATACCATGGACAGGGCATGTAAGTGATGAGGAAGTTTTAAGGAAAAGGGAAGCAAAAAGGACACTTGTTCTAAGAATCAGAAAAAAGTTGACATTTCTAAGATACATAATGAGAAAAGAAAACTTGGAAAATTTTGTCACTCACAGGACATTGAAGGCAAGAGGAAAAGTTGGAAACCTATCTAATGAGCTTGTGTAAATGGATGGCAGAACAGGGATTGAAAGGGATAGTTAAAAGAAAAACATTACTAAGTGGTACAAGGGGTAGGATGTTGAAAAGAGCCATGATTGCTCATGTCCTGAAGAGACACAGCAGAAAAAGAATGAAAAGTGTATTGATTCAGACAATTTTGATAAAAAGAAACAATAATAAGATGGAATAAAAGTAATAATAAAATAATAATAAAGATTGTATTCACCCAGAGTGTTGTGATAAGAAGTGACAGTAAGATGGAATAAGACTAGTAATAAAATAATACTAATATTAAATATTTCTCATTTAATTGCAAGTAAATTGGATATAGTTAATCATTAAAAAATAATTTTCCATACTTAAAGCAGGTTTTTGATTGTTTTTAATGTGAATTTTTGACATTCAAAATTAACTTCATTTATTTTTTGTATGATATAAAGTCTACTCTTAAACCATTTTATCTTGTTTTTACAGGTAATTGTTTTATGGTTCACCATTTTAAACGATTAAAATAGTCACATTTCGAAGATTTTTATTGAACAAAAATTCAGTCTGAATCTTTAAAAATTAGTATATATTGTTCTAAATAACAAAAGAGATCAATTGTGTTACTGATACCAGATTTCTTAAATGACTTAATCACTATATAACTTTTTTTTTTTAATGAATTTTTCACTCACATGCACACCTGCATAAGTGTTGGTCCTTTCTTTTGTTGACTAGGGGTTGTAGTAAAATCCACAACTTTCACTTCTCCTTCATTAAAATCATTAAGGTTTTTTATAATAGAAACATTGAGAGGTTGTACTTGACTTGTTAAACTGCCACATATAACAGCCAGTTATGTTTTTAGCTTTTCCTTTTATTTGTTCCATATAGGTGTACTGGAGACAAGTAGATTTTGATATCAAATTTGGGGCAAATATATTATATACCAAAAAATACAGTAACAACTATAGAATTTAATTAAAATTGTTAATAAATACTTAACTGAATTTTAAAAACTATTACTTTTTACTTAAAATATAATGGAAAATACATTTCTTTACAAGGAGTATCTGCTACTTACTAACTCTGTTTAAAGTGAATATTGAGAAAGATTTCCTTATCCATTTGAAATGAAATCTGTGTTTACATATATTTACAGGGACTTCTGAAGTACATGGGAACAAAACCTCATATTATCCACAATGGCCAAAGTATCTTCCCAATATTAGAACAAGATCAGTACTCTAGTGTAGGTGGGGTAGCTTAAAAGATTATGACCCAATCCTCTTCCCAAAATCTGGCCAAATGACCAAACCTTAGATTTTTTTTAAAGCATTTCTTGGTCAAGTAAAGAACTTTTCAACACTACTCTCACATTACTGATAAAAATGATAATTTTGTTGATTGTTATGAGATTCATACTTATGAGTAAAGATTGGGCTAAAACAATGCAGAGAGCTAAGGTATCAAATTCTGAATTTGACTACTTTAGGAAAAATGCTTCTAGCTATCAAGTAATGAAAAATGTTTGTTTCCCTGAAAGAAGGAAAGAAATAAAGAAAATGCTGTGTTGTTACTCAAGTCATTATTCTTGATGAGAAGGAATTTGATGAATGTATTGCCTTAATTTTAATCAACACCAAAAGATTCATTATTATATTTTTGTTATATTTTTGTTGTTATACTCAAAACGTTTTGGCTGTTGTACCCCTTATCCTCCTCCAGGTGTTCTATTATATCCTTTGCGATTTGGACCAGCGTGCTAATCTTTCTTGGTCTAGTGGATTAAAGCATTAGTTAAAAACAGATCTGGTTCCCTGTTATTTGTGAGTTCAATTCCAGGGTCTGGTAATGCTGAAAAACTACATAATTGTCTTTCCCAATGAACCAAAGTGACACAAATGTGAATAAAACTCGTGAGCATTAACAGATATCAAATATTCCCTAAGCATGTATTGAATAAATGGTTCACTTCGAAATTTTGAACAAGGTTACAGAAAAAGATAGACACCTGAATATGGCCAGAGAGTAGAGCATCTGAAATGTGAGCATGCTGATCTGATGAGAAAAGCATATTATAATGATAATTCCTTATTTCCAAAATTTCTGACAAATTACCAAAAGAAACATTTGAAGCTATATGCACTTTTATATCTCTCTATATAGGCTTTTTTTTTGTACATAACAATTTCTTATGTTATCAAATCAGTCCTTTATATAGAGATATCTGAATTTATATAAGTGATTTTTCTAGAAATATAGAAATAAAAGTTTTATCTTAATCTATATAAATAAGCACTTATCTCCATGTATTGGACTCTTCTGATGATGTGGTAGAAATAGAGTTTTCTGTAATTTTATTTTTCAATTATTATTATTTTAAAATTAAAAATTGAATGTACCAAGTTGTTAATATTAGAAATTCTGTGTTTAGTGAACTCTTAAATTGAGCATGTGTTTGTCAATAAACATTTAGATTAAGTTATTTTTAAATATGTTTATATATTATAAATTTATTTATCATAATTGTTTTCATTTATAAGTAGGGGACAAGGCAAAACATTTGTTTTCATGTTTATTCTTACTTTTAGTTTAATATTCAGTAAGTATTGAACATAAAGAAAACACAAAACAATTCATTTTTATATGTTATCATTTCAATTTAATTACAAAATCCCTTAAATATATCTATTTTTTATGTCAAGGGTAATACTTATGATGTTAAAAAAATGCATGTATGGACATATATGCTACCTTACCCTTTGGGTAAGATGAACCCTTTAGATGGGTTAATGGCCATCTAGTACACACATATACATATGTGTGTGTTGTTATATTTTACAGTTTACTATCAAATCTATCTACATATACATATATATATATATATATATATATATATATATATATATATATATATATATATATGCACCTTACTAGACTCTGAAACAAGTAAATAACCTGAACAAAGATAGCACTTGTAGCAAAAGAGCTGTAGTGATATAATGCAGATATAATGGCCTTGTCTGAAATGAGACTCTCTGAAGAAGCTCATTTTGCACAACAATCTGGTGGCTACATTTTCTTTATTGGAGAGAGACAAAAATGGTCTAAAAAAGCGGAATGGTGGTAAGTCACCTGGTATGCTAATATCTTGAAATGTGAAAGTGAAAATCTGCTTCAACTTTTAACTTAATACAAACAGATTTGATAGAAGAGAGTGTACAAGATTATTGGATAGATATGCTGATGGTAGTTCTCAAGAAAGAGGATGAATCTGGGAATTACCATGGGACATTCCTTCTTTCTGTTTTGGCAAGGTGTTGTCTCGGATCTTGCTGGTTGATGAAATCCTTCCTGAATCACAGCGTGGTTTCAGACATGGCAGAGGTTAGCAGACATAATCTTTTCTGTTGCAGGAGAAATGCACTGAGTAGGATGCCAAAATTGAGGTATAATGATTGCATCAAGAACATACTGGCCAATGTCTTGCAAAATGACTGAGAAAACTTAGTTCTAAATTATTCATTCTGGAGGAAAGCAGTGTACAATGTTAAGAGAGTCTGAACAGAATTATAAGAGATATGTTTGTAAGGGTCTTGATGATGTTAATCTCCTTGTGGATGTTGGCAGAATTTGATCTAATGTGTAATGAATGTGGTCACATCTGGAAGGCCTAAAAAAATCATCAAAAATGCCACATATGGAGAGAAGTTATTCATTACATATTATACAGCATTTCTGCTTCCAGCAAGTGTGGAAAAGAATGTGCTTCAGTTGGTAGACTAAAATGTCATGAAAGTTCACCAAAATATTACTGTAACACCTGCTACAAGAGGTGCGCAATGTTGCCACATTTGTGTAACAGAATGTAAGTTCCTAGCAGAACCAAAATGCCATATCTGTAATGCCCATATTTGATCATTCAAGCAATAACATTACTTGAATAAAGTTGCAGCCATCATATATATATATATATATATATTTTGAACGATAAAAATTATTAAAAAAATTAATTAAAATATTCAGACATACTGTTTTTATTATTATTATTTCATTTAGATTCCTCGACTAGTTTTGGCCAACATGGCCATCATCAGGGAAAAAAATGTTTCTGCTTGCTGTAGCTTAAACTACAGAAATTATATATATATATATATATATATATATATTATAATAATATTTTTAGTTTTTAAAAATATGATTCCTCCGCTACATAAGAGTTCTCATGTTTCAAAAGCGAGAGCCGAGACCCCTAACATAATTTTTTAAGTTATGAAGAGTTAAGGCGTCTGGACCCGCTTCCTTGTCAAGCGAGAATTTGGGAATAAGCTATCTTTTGGTTAGCTGGTGTTTATAACTACGGTATCATTGGAACATTTGTTGCTATGGAAACGGCTAGTTTCGGCCGTTGAAGTTTGGTGGTTTAAGGGGCTAAGAATTAAGAATTAATTTTTATCTACAGGCCAGTCCCTTTCTAAAGAAGCATATCAAGTTACAATGTCCAGAGTGTTTTTGGCTTATGCTAGTCAGACGGCGTCTTTTTTATTTATGGGTTTGCCTTGAGTCGTTGAGTGACTAGAAGGTTATGTTTCATTATTATCTATTTGATCTGTTTGTTTATTTGTTTATTTACATGGCTTTTTTTATCAAAGGGTTTTTCTCAATAATTATTGGGCTGAGTTTTTTAAGGCTTTTAAATTATGGATTTAATTTGTTTCAGACGCCTTAACTCTTCATAACTTAAAAAATTATGTTAGGGGTCTCGGCTCTCGCTTTTGAAACATGAGAACTCTTATGTAGCGGAGGAATCATATTTTTAAAAACTAAAAATATTATTATAATATAAGCTCTACTTCTGTATGGAGCACTGTCCTTTTGAAAATAAAGCTAAATATTAAGGAACACCGGATTATCTACCTAACGTGTTCTTTCCTATTTCACTGCACACCTGCATACATATATATATATATATATATATATATATATATATATATATAAGGGTCATAACCTTTCACTTTTTCTAAAATATAATTCTTGTATTGTAAATCGATTTAACTTTTGCTTGAAAGCAATGAAAATGGTCCTAATTTCTCTCAATTTTGAAAAAAAAAATCTGCATAAACTTAAAATTATTGTAGTAGAACCTTTTATCAACTGCTGACTTAATTTTCCAATAGAAGATTTCACTACCCTCTACACACTATAGATTATAATGAGCAGCTGGTAGCTATCACCCCTTTCTACCTATCCACCTATCGAATATCCGTTTGTGTTTCAACTGGTTAAGAATTATGAAGAACTGAAAAACTGAAGGCAGATTTTCTTAATGGAACAAATCCACAATAAATCAGGATGGAGAGATTAAATTTTTGTACTGTTTAATGCAGGTGTTTAGATTCTTTGATGAAAAAGGACATTTTCTTTTGGGTGAATTTCAGAAAATTTAAAACATTAGCTATATGAAGTGGAAATCAAGACCCATTCTTGCTATACACTTTACAAATAAAGCATTAAATACGTTGGAGAACCATTGGAAACAGAAGCCATCTTTACCCAAGAAGCAATCAGGGTGCAGAACATGTATTGAAAGTGATGCAGGAATTGTATGTTACTTGCAAAACAAAGATAAACTGCAGCTCCAATTTATTCTAAATAGTAAATAGTGATGTTCAACCATTATAATATTTGTCAACTATATAGTTGTTTGTGTTATGTAATATGCATATTAAACATGTGCAAAAAATAGATTTTGATTTAAAAATGATGTTTTCTAAAAAGATATTGAAACAAAGGTCCATTTCTTTGTTTTTAGACAAATAATTCATTGAATTATGATACAGGAATAATTTAAAAAAGTTATAAGCCTAATATATATATATATATATATATATATATATATATATATATAAATAAATAAATAATCTCAAGAATAAGACAAACTTTTGTATCATGAAAAATGTGATCGGCATATAAGGCTAGTGGTCTTTGTAAATACAGAGCTCATTAAGAGACAATAATAATAGAACAAATAGTTCACTCAACTTATATGAAGCCATACTTGTATTCATATAAGTTAGGTGAATGATCTGTACCTAAATAAACTTAGTAAATTAAGAAAACTACCAAGGACTTGATGTCAAAAAAATACATGAAACTCCAAGTACCAACTGATATAAGTTAAGTGAACTATTTCACTTAACTTATATCAGTTGGTATTTATTCTATTACTAATAATTAATACATTTAATGTATCAAGCCAAGAAATGTTTGTTCAATGAATTTTTATTAAAAACAACAGACATGTCTATTATAGTTTTTCTTCTCGGCAGATTAGTTTCCATATTTTGGTTTTGAAATTGTAAAGGAACTGTCCACAGTTCATGTTAGTTCTTATGAAGGTTCCCAGCTTTCAATTGGCTTCAGTCATTATCAAGAAAGAAAAAATGTGATGAAATTCAAAGTCTGTGTTGTTGTTTACATCTTTGGAATGGTTTTAAATATATATGTTATCATGTGAGCATAAAGACATTGTTTTTTGATGGAGTTTTTTCAATCGACTGCTTTGGTGTATCATGAAAGATCAATTACGTACTGCACTATCTAACCAGATAGAACCATTCTCAGACTAAGAAAATCAAAGGTAGATAGAAATCAAATTCAACAGGACTTTGACATGTCACAAAAGCAGGAATTAGAGAGAGTTAACAAATACAGAAAATCAGACAAATTAAGACAAAATAATTAATACTGGGAGAGAATTTGACAAAAAAAAAACTCTATAAAGTATAGAAGCTAAAATATTGTGATTACTGAACTCATTTTCCTTGTTACTTTTATTGTTAACATTGTTTTAGCTGATCAATTCCACAGCCTTTTTCAGATGTACAAACTGCATGGAAAGAGAGAAAATCTTTTCAGGTTGATAAACCAGAAAACTGACCAACAGAAAAAAAAAAAAAATAAATAAAAAGAAAGAGATGGCAAACATTGGCTCATTTTAATCCCAGCAATAGAGCCTCATAAGTAATTCTTTTCTCAGAAACTTGTGTAGTACATGTGACTGTTATTATTATTAGTTTTATATTTTCCATTGAATACTTCCAAGACCACCTTTTTTTTTCAGTATTGTCACTAGTTTCACTTTCACCAAAAGCTGTACATATTCTATAACCAGCTTCTGATGTTTTTTTGTTCCAATTTTAAAATTCTATTATAGACAAGTTTTTAGGATCAAATGTTTGGTTGCCATGTTATAGGGTTGATAAGGAGGTAGAGATATTCTATCTCCTTATTAACCTTACTTCTAGAATAACTGCTTATCTTACTAATATGTGATGGTCAGCAGTTTAGTCTTGCAAGCTATGTATAATTAGTTTCTTATCTCACTGGGTGCTTAACAAATCTGCCAAAAATGGTTTAGTTAAACAAATATCATTTTGTTTTTGTCTTGTTTCTGATTATATGAAACTATTATGGGGTGTTAGATGAAAGTGTAGTTTCACTTCTGTCTTATACTGAATGGTCTCGGTGATAATTTCTCCACACCCTTAAAAACCTATTTGTTAGTGAAACTGCAAAAGCATCAGTATGGTTGTGGCCTAATGCTTTTACAGGAATAAACAGATCAGTTCATATGGATTCTTAATTACAATAAAGTTGAAAATACTCTGGTTTCACAAGCCATGGATATTTTTATATCACTACTGTGCAGCATATTTGATAGCATATTAAAAAAACTGTTGGATGGTATATTGAATGTTAATGGATCCATGTTTCGATTTGGTCCAGTTCAAAACAAGTTTTGTTTACATTTATTACAATTTTTTTGAAAAAATGGGTCTTATATGGCATAATATTCCTTTGAATTTTGTTTGGTAGCAAATGATGAATATTGCTGAAAGACCTTATGGACTGTTACTATTTGAAGGTATTTTTCTTTTTTTTAACTGTTTAAAAAATGAAACATCAATAATGGTAAACTGTTTTGACTGATAAAAGTGTTGTTATTAAAATGCCATATCCCTTCAGTATATAGCCAATCTTAGCTCATTCATTACTTCCTTTTCTTAACTTTAAATTTTCATGATCATTCTTGGTAAAGACAGTGGAGTGGTTTCCTTTTGCCTTCATCACAGTGTTAAATTCAAAGTTGTACACTTACTTAGAATTACCCACTCTACTCTACTATTTTATCCATAGCTGAGGAAGAGAAGAAATGGATTCATGCATTTTCCAAGTGCATTTTTGCAAAATTGTAGTTTATGATTCACCTCAGGAATACTTAAGGTCTGAATTGAATTTAAGAATCATCAGGAACCTTGATCTAAGAATTGATCTATGGTGATCCTAATATCTACTGGGTTCACTCTAAGAAATATGAACCTTAGTTTTGAACTTTATGTCATCTCAGAAACTCAGAAGGCCTAGGAATCCAAGAATTGACCTAGAAGGTGGTCTCAAAGCCAACAAGTGCAGAATTGAGTCTCAGAGAATGTTGGTAGTTGCACTAACATAAATTAGAAGTGAACCCAGCTGAACTTAGGATATACACACAGATAACAGGAAGTTATATAAATGCCTAACTTATGAGGGCAGAAAGAAAATCCCTCACACAGAAGAAAGGCCTCAAACAATATACCCTCCATTCAGCCGACATTAATTTGAGTCCAGAAGTGAATAAACAGTTATTTTATGCATGAAAATATATTTTTGTACTCTTATCAGACATTACTATCATTCATAAAATGAATGGAACTTCTTTAACTGAAATTTGAACTCAACCTGACAATTGCATTTTATGTTCTAATAATTGTCACATCACCTACTCATCTATAGAAATGTTAGCATGGTATAATTGGAATGTTTTAACAGAGATCCCATTCTAAAAAGTTCCTTGAAAGGAGTGAAAGGTAACAAAGAAATTAGGGTTGCATTTATTGGTTGGTTCAGTTGTTAAAATCGTGTACAATTTCATATGCCAGCAATTCTAAAAGTCTGCATCACAACTTTCTAGGACTCTGTGAAATTTTTATAATTCCAGGCAATTATAATTCACTCTGAGCCTCTAGTGCTGAACTTTACTGTTTCAACACCAGATAGCTCTTAGTGGAAAAACATTCTGGATTGTTCTAAAATTCTAGTGAAAATTCATGGTACATGATAAAAGTCTACAAATACTTTAGAGCCTCCTTAAAGATTCTATCTACTGAATGGTGATGCAGTCAAGCTATTAAGTTAAAGTAAGTATTTAAATTAAAATAAGTTTACTAAATTAATTTTGTATTTCATTTTTGAGATGAGGAATTGTCAATATACTTTAATAAATTAAGGCATATTGACAATTCTACATCTAAAAAAATGAATATAAAATTATCAAAAGCAGTATGAACCTGCAAATGTTGAAAGCACCAGAAATTTTATATAAAGTTTCGAAAAATACACCACTGATGTCCCTTGAGATAGTGCTATAAATGATATGAGAGTTGCTTAAATGTATGTTTGTTATCAAGTGGTGAATTTAATTCCTGAATCATGTAGTCAAATAATATACACTGGTTTAGCAGGAATGAACAAGAACTGGCAGTATAGGAATAAAATAACAACAATCAGCAGATATCCATATCATCTAAAAACAATGGACACTTGAAGATGGCTAGGCAATACCTGACTGAAACATTGTCTTTCTAATAACATCTATACTCTAGATGAGAAAAATAGTTTGAATAAATTAAAGTTTTTTTTTTTTTTTTTTTAAGCTTATCACCCCCAGCAAGGCTGGAAGCCACTAGCACGCAAGGGGTTACAGAAGGTTTGGAGGAAGAGCAGATAGGAGTGGTAAAGGAGAGGATGTGGAGAAAGATAGTGGATCGATCAAGGCAAGGGGGTTACAGAAGATTTGGAGCGAGAGCAGATAGGAATGAAAGGTGAAAGGATGTGGAGAAGGGAAGTGGATAGATCAAGGCAACTGGAGATGTCGATTGACGTTACACTTAAACAGTTGGAGATTGTATTTGTCAGGGAAACAGGAATAAGGAAGGGAGTTCCACAGGCGAGATGTGTGAGACATGAAGCTATTGGAGTAGAAGATACGTCTACATCTAACAGTTTCAACAGTGAAGAGGTGGGAACGGGATGCCAGCCTCGTAGGATGTTTAAATTCATGAGGCCTAGGAACCAGCGAAAGCAGCTCATCAGAGCAATTCCCGTGAAAGTATTTGTAAAAAAGACAGAGCGAGGCAACGTCGCGTCTGTGAGAGAGCGACTGCAGACAAGATGACAGATCGGGGCCAATTATCAAGAACCCTGAGGCAAACAGCCGGGGCTCCAGACCATATACTGACAAGTAATTTAATATAAATTAAAATAGTTTATTTATTTATTTTTAGGATGTAATCTTTGTCTTTGTACAAATACAGAAATTTGTTATTAATTAATATATCAAGAAGCATTGTTAAAGTGAAGATATGACACAAACAAGAGCCAGAGATAGGAAGAAGTGAAAATATCAGAAATATGACAATAGTTATTTGAACTTTGGAATGTAAATGTAATCGTTCAATATTTTCTTACTGAGAGAACTGTGAAATAATTTTTTTTTAATGACTAGCTCAATGGTTTTCTGTAATCCTCTGCCAGGCTTCCAATACCCATGTATATATAACAGAAATCTCTGCTCAACCAATGTGGTTTATTGGAATTAGTGATTTGTATGTTGGTTCTAAATGCTGTATAAATTTTGTGTTTCAGACACAATGAAAACTATATAAGTTCTTATTTTTAGCTGGTACTTTCTAATTAATGATCATGGCTCCCCACAAATTCATTTTCATTATTATCTGTGAATTGCTATGACTTCTTGGGAAAGAAAAGAGAGTAGTTTTCCATTGCCTTCTTCGCAGTTTTGAATTCAGTGTAGTCCTTCTCTTACACAGGCTGCCACCCAAGACTAGAGAACAGAGTCTGCCCTGTTATTTAGCTCTATAGTTAGGGGAAGAGATGGAGTCATGCCTTATGAAACAGGCATTACTGTGAAAGTGAATGGACTAGGCTAGAACTTAACTTTCTGAGTTCACTTCCCTTACTGATAAGTGTCAGACAACCACAGATTTTAGTAACAGTTTAGGTTGATTTTCATAATTTGTAGTAACTAAACTTAAGTTCGAATTATATATGAAAGATGTTTTTTTCCCCAGAATTTCATAGCCCAAATTTAGGGTTGCATATTATACATTAGTGTGTAATATATGCAAATGATAATGGTATTTAAATTAAGTAATTTATTAAGGTATAGTTCTTGTTTTTGTAGAAATGGAAAAGTCGTTTGTTAAACATTAAAAAACATGAAAGTGAGGTTACAATACAAATGAGTCTGAGATGGGAAGAAACAGAAATATAACAATAGTTATTTGGATTTTGGAATATAAATGTAATTGTTCTGCATTTTCTGACTGAGGGCACCATGAGAAAATCTTAATACACTAAAGGCACCATAATCTATAAAAGTATAGAGTCCCCTCTTTTAGTCCCCACAGTTTTTCCTATCAGTAAAAACAGAAAAGTAATTTTGGTCTCAATCTATAACATTGCTTTAGAACTGAGCTGTATCATTTGTCTAATCTCATTACTGCTATTAATTTTTAAAATAAAAAAAATATCTAGGTTGGTGAACATTAATTTCACAGTTTATAAATAAACAGGGATATCTACTCTAATCAAAAAAGTGCATAAACACACACACACACACACACACACACACACACACACACACACACACACACACACACACACACACACACATATATATGTATGTATATATAAATAAAAAGAAAGAACAGTAAGATATAAAATCCGGTGTTCTTATAGATATTTTTATTTTTACACAATAGTGCTCAATGTAAATTTACAGAGCATTAATATTATAAATTAATTGATTTAAAATATGGTTTTTTCCCTACACAGGAATGTTTTTCAGAGAAAATCATTATTTTTCATTTTTTCTTTTGGCTGGCTGCATTTAATCCAATATATATATATATATATATATATATATATATATAGAAACATAGTTTTAGCTTTTCTTATCAATGCCCACCGATTTTACTATTGCTCTCCTTAGATTTAGTCATTTTCTGCACTAATAAAGTAGATATTATTCAATTAAAAAACTCAATTTGCAGTTTTTCACCTAAAATCTACTCACAATATCCATATATTGTGCACAGAAAGATCAGAAAGAAGGGGACTGTCAGTGGTCAGGAATTAACGGAAGCATTAATGAAAGATTAGAGCTATTATATGTGTGCAATGTGAGTGCATTGTCAATATTTTTCCTTTAAAAATGCATTGAAAATCTAGATAAAGCAATTGTCAGTGATTAGGAATGAATGCACACATTACTGAGAGTATAGACTGATTATATTTATAATGTAAATACATTGCTAATGATTTTCCTATAAAAATACATTGAAAATCAGGGAGAAAAGTCATTTTTGAGTTCAGGAATTAAGGCAAACTTTCATGAGAGAATACAGTGATTATTTTTACAATGTAAATGTATTGGTTATGATTTTCCTATAAAAATGCCTTGAAAATCATGAAAAAAGGATTGCCAGTGATCAGAAATTAATGCAATAATTTAGAAAATAGTTCTAGACTATTATATTTATAATGTAAATGCATTGTTATTGATTTTCCTACAAAATGCCTAGAAAATCAGGAAGAATGGAATTGTCGGTAGTCAGGAATTAATGCAATCATTATAAAAAGAATAGGGCTATCATATATATAATTATGTTTATATAAAGAATAAAAGGATAATTTGAACTTACCTATGACTGTTATATTAAAGTCTTTTGAATATTTTTTTCCTCCCACGTCAATGGTACATGTGTAAACTCCTGTATGGTTCTGTCGTAATTGTCTTATCCGCAAAACAGACTTTGGATTGGCTTTGCCTTGATTCCTAAAATTATATTTTTATAGGTTTTAAGAAATATAATAGTAGTAAATATTTGCATCTATTAGAATTGCTTTGACTATTAACCTCATTCTTTTTGTTACCACAGCATTTTGTCTGATCCATTCTTGGATTTTTTTCAAATTTATAATTTCCACCCCCAGCCCAAAAGAATATCTATTAATCTTATCATTGGAGGGAGAAGAGATCATACTATCACTTCTGGTATAAGTTCCAAGTTGTAGATGTGGAGCCGATCCATTCTACAGCCTTCTTAATGTGTACAATATTAATGGAAAAAAAAGGGTCCTCTTTTTTTCAGAAAAAATAATGGCAGATATGCTGATAAGTCAGATCAGTAAGGATTTCTGAGAGGTGTGGATATTTTTGACCAGTATCACTGCATAAAAAATTAAAAATGGAATCACTTGAGTTAAACTGGCTGATGAGAATGGAATCATCTGAGTGGCTTGCAATACTGGGAATGAGCTGATCTACTATTTCTTAAGAAGAGAGATCTTATCAGCCTTTTTTATGGATCGTACGCTAGAAGAAGGCTGTAGAATAGACTTGGTGAAATATGGTAACAAGAAATGCAAAAGAATGAGTTCAGTAGTCTGCACACACAACTGAAAAAAATATGAATTTTATGTAGGTAATGAAAAAATGTAAATTTTATTTAGGTAATGGAAAAAGTATAATTTTATATGGGTAATGAAAAAAATATAAATTTTATATGGGCAATAAAAACATAAGTTTTATATGGGTAATGAAAATATATACTTTTTTATAAATAATAAAAAAAATTCAGTTTGCTCTTAAATTTTCTTGTAGAAGCATGACGTTTTAATCACTCTCACACAAATGATGTTTTTTTATTTACAAGATAATAGGTGCTCAGCAGAGTCAAAGACTATTTGATGGAAGAGGATGTAATAATTTCTGGCTAATAGCCAGAAATTATTGTATTGGTTTTGATGAAAAAGAGTTAAGTTCACCAAATATTTTATTGTCCTTTGTTCTATGTCCTATTGGAAGAGGGCCATTTAAGATCATTATATAATATGTATATGCATCACCCAAATAACTGTTGTCAATCAGTACTGACTATAACTCATTAGAAAACTTCTTAAACACTTTACACTGATTGTTAGTTTTCAATATTAAAAGGAAGTGTGATAAAAACAACAAAAATTAGGATATTAATTTAAATAATTTGTAAATCAATAAGAAAACAGATCTTGAAAAATTCAATTATATACTTTTCACTTCACTTATAGTGTTTATCATATAATATAACCAATTTTTTAAGACCTACTAACATACATACAGAAGTATACATGTGATGTCCACTCATCCAATAAAAACATAAAATCCACTCCCAAATTTTTCGAAGGAGCCAAATAATTAAATACTTTTTCCTTATTTAATTGTAGTCAGATTTAATCTACATTTTCAAATAATATATATTTTGAAAAAAATGAAACTATTATTTTATAATCAGTTCTACTCCATCTTTTTGTTTAGGTTGATACATTTTTGAGCTGTTAGAGCAAACAAAACCAGAAGTAAATATAACACTTCAATTTACATCTCAGACTTTAGAAATCTGTTTTTCATGAACATTCTCTGAACCAATTTAACCACAGAAATCTCAGTGATTAAGATTTGTAGTTATTTTGCCCACCTTGATTCTCTTTGCCCTTTTTGTTGTAAGAGTTGAGTTACTTTTTGTATATCAATTGAGTTTTGTGATAAAAAGCAGCAGTTGTAAGATAGAGTAAAACTAGTAATAATCTTCACTCAGAGTGTTGTGATAAAAAAGCAATAATAGAGTAAAATTAGCAATAAATTTATAGTAATAATGAAGAGTATTGACCTAGAGTATTATAAAAAAAAGTGAAAAGAAATCAATAAGATGGAGTAAAATTAGTAATAAAATAAGATTGAAATCCTTTATCTAAAAAATTCATAAGGAATCTTTTGCTGTGTCAATGATGTAGGAATATCAGTGAGAATAGGCAACTTTGAAATTAAATTAAAACACTTAAAAACACTTTCACATTTGCTTAATACAAACTAAGAGTATCTATCCTAAAGGTTCCAGGGAAAATCATTATCTTAAGCTACATCTTGATCTCCTTGAACTGTTACACTATGAATTATTCTCATCATATTTGTTGTTCTCAGCTGAATGTTTTGACCAGTTTGTTCTCTGACCTTCTTTAAGCATATAAAACAGCTGAGTAATTCATATTGTTGACTATTATATGGTAGAAGGTACTATAGTCTATAAGATTCTAAATGTAGATTTTTAAGGTAAAATGATATCTCTCATCTTATCATTGAGAATAAATTTGATCTTTTGCATTACTTTAGAAGTGAATGAACATACTATGAAAAGGTTGTTCCTTGCAAACATTTGAGATATCAAGATTGCTGTTAGTGTATCTGTAGACCATAAAGTTTAATCTTTAAAATACTAATGAAAATTATACAATTTTACAAGAATTTAGGACAGACATTTCCAAATTTTTCTCACTTAAGGTGCACTTCAGAAGCAGAATCAACTGATATTTTGTTGCATTTTGCATGTAAATTCAAAATTGTATTTGCAAAAATGTATTTGTAAATTTTAGCTTATAGAAACTAATTTAAACTGCAAAACATTATTATTTCACTATTGCTTTTGGGAAAGGCATGAAACCATTTTTCCTCCCCACCAGTTATGGATCAAATAGCAGGGTAGATTGGGCTATCTAGCCTTGGATGTTAGCCAGTTTAAGAGAAGGTGTTCTGAATACAATACCATAGAGAAGGCAATGGGAGACCACTTTGCCATCTTTCTTATTGTTATTGTAATTCACAGATAATAAAGAAAAGGAATCTGTAGAGAACCATGATCATCTGCCTTCTAAAAAGAATAAAAAATAAATGAACAAACCCATATGTGAGTTTTGCATTGGTGATACAAAAAATGAGACCAATATGTATTCGGCTATCCAGGACAGTGTAATAACTGATGAATAAAAGTATGACACAGAAATTCAAAAGTGTATAAAAATAGTTAAAGAGCTATTTCCAAAAACAAAGCAAGGTACAAAGGGATCAAAAAATAACATCTGAAATGAAGAAAAGCATTGCTCTCCAATATAAAAGTGAAAACTAGATAATTTTGTCACAAACTAAAGAAACAAACTTGAAGCATGTGATGCATTGAGAATACATGTGAAAAATGAAGAATAAGAAATACACAGGAACTGCTCAGGACAATCAGAATGATAGCTGAAATTATTGGGATAAATAATGATGAAAGAAGGCCAGGAGAATTTAAACCTCACAGGGAACACTGAAAACAAGAAAAGCAGAAAAAGACAGCAAGTAACATGCATATCAAAGAGGAAGAGGGGCCATAAAGGATAAAGTATTAATGATAGCAACAAAAATAAAGGGAGTTGTTGTGAGTCACAATATCCCATATCTTGAAGGACACAGAGAGAAAGAAAATCCTTTTGATTTTCATTCAAAGGGGTGCTGAAAATTTTTCAGCCTGATCATGAAATTATTAAAAAAAAATTCTGATGTTTGGACATTTGGTCAGATCTTGGGAAACAAATTGGGCCAAGAACTTTTTGGCATCTATTGTACTATTAGTGGGATTCACAACTGTCAACACCTCCTGACTATATAGACATAACATGCTAAAAATTGAAAACAGTGAAAATATGCACACACACACACACACACACACAGAATTATAAAAGTGATTTTTATTAATTTATTTTTTTCCTTTTGTATACTTTTTTTGTGGTGCACATGGTTACTTCTCTTGGCACACTAGTGCGTGACAGCATATAGTTTAGGAATGTCTGATCAAGTGAAGAGAAAGAAAAAGTCTATGAAGAAAAACTTTATTTTTAATACAGAATAGAAAAAAAAGATTAAAATAAAAATGACTCACTTTTTCTTAAAAGACATTTCGGACGACTTTCGTATAACTTTCCCATTCCTCAGCCATCGGAATTTGGCATTACGATCTGATGATGTGCAGGTTAATTTCAATTTTTTCCCTTCAGCAACTTTTCTGTTTTTTTTTTTAAGTTCTCTGGTGAAATCTGTATCGAAAATCAAAAGAAAAAACGAAGCAAGTTTTACTAAGTTGTACAAAGTTAATCCCATGAAAATTTGTAAGAATTAAATTCTTGACACAAAAATAATCAACCATATTTCGGCTGGCATGGGTAAATAAAATAAAACTGCAAACAAATAACTGTCAAAAGCTAACAAAATATGTACAAAAACAGAAACAAGCAACAAAACAAAATGAGAAAATATTATCAAAAACTTAAAATCTACAAAATATAATAAGTAACAAATAAATAACATATGAATAACAAATAGATATAAATAAAAAAAGTAATAAATAAATTTTCAAATTCCAAATTAACTAACAAACTTTAAAATTTAGAAACACTATCCACAAATTTTCTTTAATTAAATAGAAATAAGAGCCAAGAATATATTCCAGGACTGATATTCTGAAATAAAATACTTTATCAAATTGTTTATTTCATAATTTTAACTAATTTAAGTGTACTTAAATAAAATGATTAATTTCAGTTTGAAGCACAAAATGTAATGCCTAAGTCGTTTTTCTTTCGCAGTTCATATTTGTCACATTTGATAGCAGAATGGTTGTTTTTTGACATAACTGGATTTATAGACTCTTTATTAGTCGTATATTTTATTAGGGTTTACTAATTCAGTGTCTACCACTTTGTTGATGGCAAGATGATTAAATTTAAAATCTAAACTGTTTGTCCATTTAAAATACATTTATTATAAAATATATTCAATTTAAATACAAAAGGAGTCATAAATGACTTTAAAAGGTTTATATTCTTTTCTAGTTACTCAGGAATTATTACCAGACAGAAAAAGAAATTAGTTCTCATGACACAGAATTACATTTCAGTTTCATTCAAGTTGTGCATGTGTACATTTGCATGTGTGTACATTTTAATTCAATGACAAATGACTTTAAAATAATTAGATTTAAAAAAAATAATTCTATTTATTACTGAATAATTTCAGAAAAGTTCAATAAAAACTTATAATTATCTTATATTTAGAGTTTAAAAAAATTAACTTTCTTTTTTTTTCTTTGTCTCAAACTTTATGAATTTATTGCTCAGCTTAAGGTATGAGTTGTCCAGACTGAATGCAAGGAAGAATGTATTATTCCCATGTCTTATTTCAAATGTGTGTGTGGTGTGTGTGTGTGTGTGTACACTTGTGTATACATTAAAAGGTACAAACACATGTAAGTCACTCACACACAACACAGATATACGCAAATCCATTACATATGCACATGCAAAGTCACACTCAGGCAATGGTTGACTGATAGAGAATCAGCTCTTAATAATATAGACAAGTATATTTATCTACAATGTTAAATGATTTCTATTTTTCTTATCTGCTGGATAAATCAAGAACGAAAGCAAAAAAATAATTTTATAAACACATCATATATCGTCTTGTTTTCTTCTCTTTAGTTGTTAGAGAAATGTGAAATGAAAGCCAGCACAATGTAAATCCCATTTCATTTAACCAATTTCTTACGGTTCATTTGAAAATTTACGGTAGAAATTAAAAAAATGAAAAAGATGATGGTTCATGACTAGAGTCCATCCTGCAAAGCTAATCTGTCAACCATTTTTCAAAAGTTGGAATCAGTTTCTTACAGATTTTTTTTTTTTTTTTTTTTTTAATTAGTGAAGCACAAAGAATCCAGATTTTCATAAAAGCACAATAAGAAGCAATAAAGTACCAATTTGGATTTGGGGACATTTTTTCCTCTTTTTTTTATGATTTTTCCATAATTTTTCTTCTAATTGAGCTTGAAGAAACACCATTAATTTAAGTAATTTAAACCAATTTATTTCAAGATATTTTATGAAGCTACGATTTTCTGCTATTAAGCAAAAATTATTTTGTGTCATATCTGTGATTTGTTTATTTGCTATAAAGGAAAGAACCCGAGTTAATATCCTACATGGTTATTCCATAATTTTTGTCAATAGTTGTGTGAGTGTGCTTATGACGCAGATGCTGAAAACTCCAGAGTACAGTCCACTTCCCAAAATCTGACCAAATGACCAAGTATTAGAAGTTTGGTCAGAAATGTGCTCGTTTTATGGGGTGAGGGTATTCAGTACTGGGGCGGGGTACCACATTTGTAGATATAAGTAGTATAGACATAGAAATCAACTCCGCATAATGATTGCTAGTTTCATGTTTCTACCTCAAATATTGAGCACTCTTCTCTCATAAATATGGTAAATTTTAAACAGACACACACATATATATGTGTATATATATATATAAGAAAGAGAGAGATATTATCCAACTTTGCCAGATCTTACCAGGTTAAAAATCCATCTCATAGGCTGTTTCATGTACTTTTTTTTGTTACTACGAGCTAGTAAAATTTTAATCTTGTACAGTTTAAAGAAAAACTGCAAGGCATAGACAGAGGAAGTGTGTTTGAAGTGGAAAAGGCTATTGGTTCACTGAAGGTGAATGTTCAGTATAAAAGACTAAGAATGTAGATGACTCACATTCTTTCTTGGAAAATAATGCAGGCAAAAGCTTATAAAAAGAGTCAGGTAGAGATTGTTTAGTCTGATGCCATGGTCAGATTAGTTCTCACAGACTGTACAACTGAACTCCTTATCATTAGCAAATAGTCTGAACTAGCTTGCTAAACATTCATCAATAAGTTTGGCATTTCATAGATTCAATTTAGTTGGTATGTGGGTGGTGTTGAAAATTAAATCAGAAAGCTGAGTTTAAATTCTGCCAGAGTTAATTATGTTTATTTCATACTAGTTCTCTTGGGAAAAATCTGAATTCACCTCTTCTCTCTTCCAGTTCTTGGTAAAATAGTAGAGCAGACTAGACTAGCTTTGATAGGGCAGCCAGTCTAGAACAAGTAAATTCAAATGTGTTGTGCATGGGGTTAGCAACTCCACTCTGTAAAAGTGACTTGTAACTGAACTGTAGTAACATTACCTACTCTGATGTTGTAACCATGGGGAGTCTATAGGATACAGTTTAAACTTCTGAATCTGAAATAACACTTCCGTGGCGATAACTGAGAAATTCTACAGAAAGTTTTAAAGAGAGTTGGATGAACTGTAGGTGAAAACAATATAATTAAGTTATGAAATGGAGTTATATAGATAGTTTTAGTTCAGTCTTGTACAAGGCTAAATTAAGATAAGATTGCATTGTACTAATGGAAAAGGCATGCTTGCCTTTAAAATCAGCTTCCCAAATTCTGGGCTTGAACACTAAGCACTAGTGCCAATGAGAGGTATCACATCAAGCACAAGGCAGGTACAAGGCCACATTGGAGTGGGAAGACTGGAAATAATTTTGCCAGTGAATAAAGCTTCATTGCCTTTAAAATCAGTTTATTAAATTCTGGCTTTTGCTTGGGTTTGAACACCAATCACCAGCACCAATGAGAGGTAGGCAACTACCTCTTCAAGCACAAGATGACATTGTGGTGGGAAGATCGCGCTGTGCTAATCTTCTAGTGAAGAAGACCTGCCTTTAAAATCAACTTTCTATCTTCTGATATTGGCTTAGGTTTGAACACCAATTGCTAGCATCAGTAAAAGATAACATAGTTAATGCAGTCACCAAAAAGGCCCAATAAACATTTACAAAGCTTGTCTAAGTCTGGTACAAAACCAGAAATTTAGGGCAGTCAGTGAGGATCATGATCACTACAGTAGTAAAGACCTGTGTAACTTGATTACTAAATATTACTCTTTGGTGAGGCACCTATATACAGGGTGCCCCACAAAAAAAACAAGGAATTTAGTACAGTTTATTGAATAGTTGAAATTTTTGTTACAGTTATTTGAAACAAAAATAAAGGATAGAAATTTAGTAGCTTAAAACAGAACCATAGTCTAGTTTAGTCTGGCACAAGGCCACAAGTGTTTGATAACCAGAGAAGGCAAGGAAATATAGATGTTCTACAATATTTGCTAGCTAAATACTGCTTTATGATAAGATGCTTAAAAATGAATTTACAAAATGCTTTAAAGGTGAAAATGTGTAAATTTACTATAGATGACATAAAATTTGTTTATAAATCTAGCCATACTCTCATCAAAAGAGTATCATAGAAACTTACTACATTTATTAATGTATAATGCAATCCCCACTTTTATGTGCAAAGTGTGTGATACAAAAGCCTTGTAAATTTACGACAGATGTTATAAACAAACATTTACAAATGAAAATTTAGAAGGTAATTTAAAAGGATAAAATGTAACCATTTATTTTTATATGTAAACTGCATAAATATATTTATTTCTGCATATAGATCATTTGCTATAATGCATGTAAAATCTAACATTATTAGTTTGCATAATATATCTTAACAAAGATGATTTTTGAATTCAGTATATAAACTCTTGATTAAGGGCACCTCGTGGCAGGGTAATGGTTAGCAAGCTTGTCTAGTTAGAACAATTACAACTGAGTAGTGAGTTCAATCCTCACTGGACGCCCCATTCATTCGGCTTTGTGCCACATCTAAGCTACGCTTGGAAAATCACTATAAACTCTAGATTTCTATAACTTCATTTACTTAAGAGAAAGCTATGCTGAGGGTTTCTGTCATGAAGAAACCTATCAAATGTTTACTATAATGATTCAACACTATGAATGATGTTTTCCTGTAAAATATGACCCTTTATTCCATGTGCATTTTTAAATAAATCTGTATTTTACAATGCATGGAAGATGTGAAATCAGCATATGCAATGCATCGTCTGATTAAGATTTTAGAACTTGGATATATCTGATTGTATAAGAGAGAGAAAATATGAAGTGGTTTTCAAAAAAGTTGGTTGTTAATATATTTTTTTTTTTTTTTAAGCATATCACCCCAAGCAAGGCTGGAAGCCACTAGCACGCAAGGGGTTACAGAAGGTTTGGAGGAAGAGCAGATAGGAGTGGTAAAGGAGAGGATGTGGAGAAAGATAGTGGATCGATCAAGGCTAGGGGGTTACAGAAGATTTGGAGCGAGAGCAGATGGGAATGAAAGGTGAAAGGATGTGGAGAAGGGAAGAGGATAGATCAAGGCAGCTGGAGATGTCGATTGACGTTACACTTAAATAGTTGGAGCTTGTATTTGTCAGGGAAGCAGGAATAAGGAAGGGAGTTCCACAGGCGAGATGTGCGAGACATGAAGCTATTGGAGTAGAAGATACGTCTACATCTAACAGTTTCAAAGGTGAAGGGGTGGGAACGGGATGCCAGCCTCGTGGGACGTTTAAATTCGTGAGGCCTAGGAACCAGCGAAAGCAGCTCCTCGGAGCAATTACCGTGAAAGTATTTATAAAAAAGACAGAGCGAGGCAACGTCGTGTCTGTGAGAGAGAGACTGCAGACGAGATAACAGATCGGGGCCAATTACATTGCATATCCGTCTCTGGATCTTATCAAGAACCCTGAGGCAAACAGCAGGGGCTCCAGACCATATATGGCAGCAATGCTCCATGCAAGGGCGAATGGTCGATTTATAGATTTGGAGGATAGATTCCGGGGAGAAAAATTTCCTGGCTCGGCACAGGGAGCCAACTTTCCTTGCGGTGGATGATGTATCAGAGAGCCATGTATTTAAGGTAAATGAACCTTGCTTATGTTTGGTTAGAACAATTTGTAATCTTATACACAAGTAGGCTAGTATTAAGATAAGCCTTTTCAGAGAGGCAGCACTTTTACAATACTGAATACCAAACTGTCAAAATATTACATACTTTCTATTATAGCAGAGGAAGTGTTGTATTTTTTGTTAAACTTTTCTTTTTTTTATGTGTATTATTTTGTTTGATAAAGTTCCCAGTTTATGTTTAAGACAACATTTAAGGAGAAGCCAATCAAATCTAGAAAGTCTATCCTTTAGTTTGCTCTCAAGTTTCTTAAGCTCCTGTGTTGTCTTTCTTTTCATGTTTTAATTTTTCCTTAATTGCAGCTCTTAGTAATTCCTTTTGCATGCTTTTGATGTTAGTGCTTCCATACAGAATGTGAACTTTAACTCCACTGGCTTTTTTTATTCTAATACAAAATTTATGCCTTGCCATGGAATAAAATTACTGATTCTACATGCAAAATCATAGAAAAAAAAGCTATAAAGACACACTCAGAAGACTGACTCATTAAGTTGAAGGCATATGCTACCTAGTGGCACATCTAATAACTAAGCCCTGCTATTATGCTATTGCTGAATTCTGGGAATTTGGGGACCCTCTCACTTTTGTGTTGGTAATATAGCTGAGTGATAAGCCATCTATTATGACATTCCAGTCACCTGTAGCTGTGGTGTCTGATATAATTTCCCCATGTTTCAAGCATTAAGCTTTCCAAACCTATTTGTTTTGTAATTCTATCTTTTGCCCTGATGTGGCATTTATTCTTTATATTAATTTTCTTCATTTCTATTAACATTCTTAAGTTGAAGTAAATAAATATCACAATATTAGAGTGCATCAAAAGTATTTTCGTTTTTATAGGCCTTTACTCCAAAGCTTATTTTGACTTTGCTATATTATTATTAGAGTTTATCAACAGTATTTTTTTTTACAGACATTTACTCCAAAGTTTATTACAGTTACACATTTAAAAAAAAAAAAAAAAAAAAAAATGATGCCAATATTTTATTAATATAATTATACATATCTCGGTACTCTGATACAAGCACTACTGAGATTCTGGTAATCATGGGGCATTATTTGAAACTGTACATCGGAAACTGCTGTTAATGTTTGGGAAGTGAAAGGACATGAACAGTCTTAATCTGGTTTAATTGATATTTAGGATGGTAACATGTCCCTTGAAATAAAGCCCAGAAGAAGACCCCACCAGTTGTTGATTATGGCACTTTAAAATGCAGACGTAGAACCTGATCTCTTTCACTTGAGCACTTTCAGAATAATTGAGTTTGTTGAAAGATACAATATGTACAACATAAAAAAAAAAAATGTTAAAAAATGTGCTATTAATTAAAAAATGAAAATATTTTTGATACAGCCCAGTATTAACAAAGTCAATCAGAACTAATTCGTTAATCAAAAATTAATTAGTTACAAGCTAATTTTTGGGAGTTATTTTCATCCTTATATATTCATAGGTACAAGCAAAGTAGTAAAGTCACTAAGAGACAGGAGGATAATGGGTGCAGAAGAATTAGAAAACAGAAACATTACTAAGGAGCAAGAACAATACAAGGGTAATTAGGAAGTCAGTAGATAGTGATTGACATTGCATTTAAATTTTTGAAGATCAAAGTTGACTGGAAAACATGAAGCCGGAAGAGAGTTCCACAGGCGAGAAGTGAGAACAATAAAGGAAGAGAAATCAAGAAGACAGCAGATAACGATTGACATTGCATTTAAATTTTTGAAGATCAAAGTTGGCTGGAAAGCATGAAGCTGGAAGAGAGTTTTACAAGAAGTTCCAGATTTTCAACCAAAATCATTATATTTTCTTCCAAAGTATTTTGGGATGCTGCAGCATTCATTCTACCATCTATTACTGATATATTGCCAGTACCTTTTGCAGAAAAACATCCCCAAACCATGATGCTGTCACCACCAAATTTCACTATTGGAACTGTATTATTTTCTTTGAAGGCATTGCCATCTTTCCCATACAACTAAATTTTTACAGTAAAATTGCTATTAACCAAATAATGTTGGTAATTTTTTAGGATATATTTTATTTATATGATAAATATATCATGTAAATATTAACTTATCGAATTTTTAAAAAAAATATTTACAATTATTCACTTGGTGGGGTGAGATTTTATTATGCACATTTAAGATGGTTAATCATATTGTAAATAATTGTATATAATAGTTATTGAAATTTCATATGTAGCAATTGCCATGAGTCAAGATATAAACTCAAAAGAGAACCAACGTATTGCAACATGATTGAGTGATAGGAATACAGCACTAGAAATTAGGAAAAAGTTGGGTTAAGGAGTACATATAAAATAATTTCTCAACAGTAATTTTCAGTGATTGATGTAGAGCTACTTTGGATGGACATCA
Organism: Acanthosepion esculentum; assembly: GCA_964036315.1. NCBI lineage: Eukaryota > Metazoa > Mollusca > Cephalopoda > Sepiida > Sepiidae > Acanthosepion > Acanthosepion esculentum. The sequence continues at coordinate 6,068,122 of OZ038504.1, forward strand.
TGTTTATATATAGGTTCCTTCAAAGTTGATGATACCAAGATAAATGCAGAAAATTATTCTAATTTATAGATAAAACATTTTTGATTGTTCCAGGCCACAATCAAGAAGCTTTAAGCTAAAGAGTATGTTAATGTAAGCCAGTGCTCCTTCATATTCTATAAAACTGACTACTATATCCCTTGGTAAAAAAGTTTTCAAAAATGCCAAATTAGTTCATTATTAAAGCAGATGTTTATGAGAATGAAAAACAGTATTCAAACACCGAACAATAGGAAGCAATAATAACAGCTATAAGTATTGTTAAAGTTGAAATACTGGAAAAGTTAACAAAATTAAGGGGTGAAAGACTGATGAAGTCTATAGATTGTCAAGGAGTTCATATTAAAATGTAAATAATTTATTCAGGTTTATGGGGTATTGTGTTGATCATAAATGTATTTTTGTTTGGCCTATGTCTTTGGATTTCTTTATGAATATAAATGCATGTTACACTTAGCTTATTTGAATAATAAAATCTGACACTCCCCACCAAAATTATTATCAGCAAGCTGAAACTCACATGATATATTGGTCCTCAAAAATTTTACTAACATCAGTTGGTTAATGCTGAGAGAGAGAGAAAGAGAGGGAGAGAATTTTTGTTAACGTTTTTATTGTATTTTTTGTGTGAAAACAAGAAATTTTTTTTTGGTCAGAAATCTCTTAACACAAGAAAAACAAAAGAATAAAAATGATAACAATAGTAACTTGCAGTTTCAATACAATATATATTAGAGAGGGATTGCTGCCCAAATACATAGTATGTAGAGAGAGAGAGAGAGAGAGACAGAGACAGAGAGAGAGAGAAAATTTCTGTTAACGTTTTTATTGTAATCTTTTTGTGTGAAAACAAGAAATTTTTTTGGGGTCAGAAATCAAAAAAAAAAATGATAACTGTAGTAACTTGACAGTCAGTTTCAATACAATATATATTAGAGAGGAATTGCTGCCCAAATACACAGTATGTAGAGAGAGAGAGAGAGAGAGATTATAAAAAGTTAATATCCTGACCCACTTCCCAAAATAATATGTATGTGTGTGTGTGTGTGTGTGTGTGTGTAAAATAGATTGATTGGTTAATAAAACAAGGGCACACGAAAAGGTACCAATGTAATCAGGAGGAAAAACATTTATTAAATATTAATTATTAACCACATGGGAGAAATGACTTTCTTCCTCGATGTTCACAATCTCACTCCCCCACGACCCACACCGATAAGAATAAAACAGTCTAATGCGTTCACACCAATCCAAAATTTGAATCTAAGTTGATTTTCATAAGAAGTTTTGCACAGGGAGGAATCAGATTTGGTTGTTGCCGATAATACGATTGCCACCAGATTTCACACAGTCCACAAGAACAACCGTCAGTGAGTAATCTCCATTTCTCTGTTTATTTTATGCGTTGCTGATGGACACAGGCGTGGCCGAAAAATCCAAACTTAAAACCTTAATTTCTGTGCTTCATTTTTGTCATGTGGTTAATAATTAATATTTAGCAAATGTCTTTTGTACTGATTACATTGGTACCCTTTCATTTGCCCTTTTTCTATTAACCAACCTATCTATTTTACATACTATAAGAAGCACACATGGACATTTGCCTCTAATTATATATATATATATATATATATATATATATATATATATATATATATATATATATATACACACACAGACAGAGTAGTCTAATAAACCATAATCTAACATGGAGTTACTATCTGAAATCTTTTCTGTAAAATCATCAAACCATATAATTATTACCATTGTGCATTTATTTATATATTCCCTGTCCCATATGTAGGAGGAAGGTAGGTAAATCAATTTAAGTTAGTACGCTAATGAGCGATTACTTCCCTTATTCCTTTTAATAATCTATACAAAAAATCTTTATTTGAATTTAGACAAAATTAGTTCCCGAGCAAAATGAACTGTTTAATTAATCAGTTCCTTTACTTCTACATTTCTTAGATTGCAGTCTTATTTGTTCAAGCCTTTCATGTGAGGCACTCAGATACCTTTGTCTATTACGTGATTGTTTTGCTTCAACTTGCTCTAGAAATAGGATTTGTTGTCTTTGTTGTTCTGTTACAAATCTTTTTCTTCCGAGAGATATTTCTTTTCCACTGTTATATTAAACACAAAATTTTTAAAATGAAAAGATACTGAGTAACAAGTGATTTATATAATACCAGGAGTAATCAATGAATTAGAGATATCAATGAACATCTAAAAAGATATAAAGAGAACAAACAGTTCATTGCCATCTATTTTACTTGTGAATTCTTTATCTCCACTTTATTGAATCTCAGTACATTGTTACACATACACACACACATATATATATATATTGGGTTAAGCTTATAGTTGTGTTATTATATATTTTATTTGGGTTTTTGGTGTTTTTACTGAATATATAATTTGATGCCAAAACACATGTGCATGCATACATGTACATACAGGGTGCCATGGATAAATTGTCATCAGAATTACACAAAAATGAAAATAACACTAACATCTCATTTTGACAGATATATTTACCAAAATGACATAAAAATATCTTGAAATACTAATGACTAAATTTATTCAATAAAATTGTCATTGGCTTCAAACATGGCCTCCAGACAACTTTGGAATCTCCTGCAACTCTTCTGGATGATCTCCTTAAGTTGGTCAATGCTACCATAATTCTTGTCTTCAGTTCATCTTTGGTGTTACAAGGAGTTTTGTTTGTTTCTCACTTAACTGCACCCCAAACATAATAATCAAGGGGGTTGCAGTCTGGAGCGTTAGGTGGCCAGATGTAAAGGCTGATGTGGCTGCAGAAATTGTCTGACAGCCATGACTGGGTTCTCCGGCTTGTGTGGCATGTTGCAGAGTCCTATTGCCAGAGATAGTGCTGCCCTGGGTCAAGAGGATGGCTGCTGGAAGACTATCTCCTCAAGGCATTTGATGTAGGCCTTCGTGTTGAGTCTAAGGCCCTGTGGTAAGATGAATGGAGGCATAATATCGCCATCACTAGTGATCACGCCAAACGCCTTCATAATCACCATTAGACTCATTCAACTCTTTCCAGTTCCTCTGCACTGTCCTCAGATTGACAACCAAACACTGAAATGTTTGTATTGGAGCTTCCAGCATGAATGTCAAGGAGTACAGCATGCTATTTCCAAATTTCTGGTGGAGTGAATTGCATCATGGTGCTTTTTTTCTCACAGACGGTGCCCAAGTAACCTTATTATACTGTGCAGAAATCAGAATCAATGTACATGTACAAAGTTAAAAATATAAAATGATATATGTGTATATTTAAATGTTTATGCAAGGCTAGAGAATCATACATGAAGAATTTGTTCATGTTTTGTGATTCTTATTTGAAAGCAGTACATACTAAAAATATATAAAAATATATTTTAGAAATGTTAATTGAGTTTTTTTAATTAACTTTTGTACAGTCAAGAAAGAAAGAGAAAGAGAGAGAGAAACAATACAAGGTAAACATTTTCACATGACTTGTTTATTAAATCAACCACTTAGCGCGTAGCGCGCACACGCACGCACACACACACACACACTGTTGGACTTTTCACTTTTTCAATTTTCCCATTCACAACTGTCAGGAGAAAAGAGACATTGTATAAAGAAGGCTAGCAGTTTTTTTTTTTAATACTACTACCAAATATCCTTACTCAACTGCCTTGGGAAATGCTACAAAGAAACCAACATAATGAGTTACAATGTTATGGGATATGATTTTAAATACATATATAAGCTAAAACTTTAAAGGATTATAGACAAAAATATGTCTCTAAATTATTTTACGTCCATGGATTAATTAATTTCTCTTAAAATCAATCTGTAGAAAATTGATCAAGAGAAATTTCAAAATTTTCTTTCAGATAATTTTTATTTTCCCATGTACTTTCAATCTCATCCGAGCTAAAAAAAAAATTTAAATTATAATTGTTAAAAAGCTACAATTTAAAAATAACTTTTAAATAGATAAAATATACTCCAAGAAAGATCACATAAGTTACCTCCCTTGCATAACGGGTGAATATTTTGAATTCTACGATGATCATAGACAAAAATATTCTAAAAACAAAAGAAAAAAAAATCACACAAGTTACTTCCCATGAATAAAGGGTAAATGTTTTGAATTTTGTTTTCTTGCACACAGATCGACAGACATTTAACAACTGATGATGATCTCGGACAAGATTGAAAGTACTTGGAAAAATAAAAATTATTTGAAAGAAAATTTTCTTGATCAATTTTTTACGGTAAATTTTGGTTTTATTTCCCACGCGCTAAAAATCCCTTAAATTTTTCCAAAATTGTCATATTTCCGTGCAAATTTACTTGCTGAACTCGAATTAACAATTATATCTATGAAGTAACCTACCTTTTTGGAATTATCGGCAATTAAAAATCGGACTTCTTGTTGGTCATTCGTCCCCCATTACTGCCATAGTTCACTCATTCACTACTGAGTACTTTGTTGGTGTAAGCATAAATTTTGGCCTATTTACTTCTTTTACAGCTATATCTCTTGAAATCACTACGCATTATCGTAAATCATTTTTTTTTTAATAAGTGTAGTTTTATTTATAATAGAAAACTTTAAACAAAAACAAATTAAATAATACAATAAAACCTTTTTTCTGTGTAGAATAGCAATGACAAATTAAAAGACCAAATTAAATACAATAAAGCATTTTTATATTTTAAAATTGAAAATAAAAAAAATTAATGCACAAACTTGGTAAATTATTTAATGTTTTTTACTTTTTAATTTGTCCCCTTCTTCTGCATTAATTAAAAAAAACCCACCCCTAACCTTAACACCTAACTCTAAAGATTAACTTTAGGGTTAGGTGTTAAGTTTACGGTAGTGCGTAGTGATTTTCTGCAATGAAAGTCTGTAAAAGAAGTAAATAGGCCAAATTTTCTGATTACGCCTGCTTAGGTAATACGCAGTGAATGAATGAACATTATGGCAGTAATGGAGGACGAATGACCAACAAGAAGTCTGATTTTTTTCTTGATGATAACTCCAAAACCGTAAGGTTTCTTCATTTAATTGTTAATTTGAGTTCAGCATGTTCATTTGCATGGAATTATGACGATTTTTGAAAATTTTAAGAGATTTTTAGAGCTCGGGAAATAAAACCAAAATGTACCTTTTTTACAGCCACCAAGAAATTAATCCGTGGACTTGAAAGAAAAATGAAAATAAATAGGCATTTACGTCTAAAAATTATTTAACTAAACACGCTTGAATGAAAATATGTTGCCTAAATTATAAATATACATACGCAGTAAGAATTACACAGTAACCACAAACTATATAAAAAATTATAAGACAAATACTACATAGAGACATATAACCTAATGACAAAAATAAACAAATAAAAATTCATCATTAGTTATAAAAAAAAATCAAAACCTTCTACATGATGACCAGCAATGACACAACAAAAAAAATCTTCAGCAAATCAATGTTGTTTATGAATTTGCTTACCCATTTGGAAAACTCTTCTACAACAATAATAATCATCATCCAGACAACACATACATTGCTTTATCAACCACTGCATTATCACACCATTTAATGTGCCATTTATTTGATAATAGTTCCAGAAAATCATATATCACCAAACAACACAACTGAAAAATACAAGAAATCTACAAATCCTCCGATAGAACAAAGTTCCTATATCATATTAGCTGCAAAAAATGACTGAATATTAGAAAAATTAAGCCTAAAATACAAACTACCTAATATCAGTAGAATGGTATCAAATTTAGGAACAAACACTAAATATATTTCAATAAAAAAAAAATTAAGTGAAAACTTGGACAGTCATGTGATGATGCAGAAATGCAATATTTGAAAATGAACAAAGTGACATAGTACAAAAAAAATCCCAAAATGACTAGTGACAGCTGAAACTACTCAGGCAAGAGATATTCAAGCAGTGCATACTTAAGAAATGATCCCTAAAAGTATGAAATTTATTAAGTCTTCTGAATAGTGGATATGATCCAATGAAACTTAGAGTAAAGACATTTAAGTGAACAAATTTATTGCTGGAGTATTTTATTTTTGATCTATGCTGCTAGCTAATGACCATGGAATGGTAATGTGGGGCTTGCAATAAAAAGTAACTGAAATTAAGATGATAAAAATATTAACAGAATTGTCTTTAGTTTAGATTTTATTAGATGAAACATTGTCAACTATTATTATTAATTTTTTACTTTTATATTTTTAGTTGCTTTTTATTGAGCCTTTTACACAAGTCATCAGTTTATGACAGCAAGTAGACATTTATCTGATGTCTCACTCTTCTCCATACCTCTTCATTCATGACATGGTTGGTGTAGAAAATACCAAGCAGATATCTGAAGTATCTCATTTCTGCAGTTTGGATTTAACTTTGGAGTGCTGTTGTTAGAGACCAACACATGTATGTGTACAGGAAATCTGATGAGATGAAGTCATGCAACTATCTTGGTTTATTTTTGAAGGTGAGCTTTTTGTCTTCAACAATGGCTGGGCATTTGACATTATTCTTTCCAAGAAAATACAGAAAAGTGACTGATATGCAGAACCAAACTTCCATTCTTCCCTGGGCAGAAATCATACTATGGGTTTCTTAGTGTATCTGTTGAGCTGTTTCAATCAGATAACTGATCTTATATTTCTTCATAGTAGGCCAGTGTCTCATGTCAAACACAGTCTAATGCCTTTTTGAAGTTTATGAGTATGTGCAAGATATCTTGATGGTGCTGACTGTATTGTTCACACAGTACATGGAGGGTGAAAATTTGCTCCATTGTCTTCCTTTTGTGTCTGAAGCCAATTTGTTCTTTAATTAGTTTTTTCATTTGCAGTCTTAGTCTGTTTAGGATGACTTTTAGCATAACTTTGCTTGCATAACTGATGAGGCATATTGCTCTCCAATTCTGGCATAATTGCATGTTGCTTTTCTTGAAGAGAGTGATGATGAGGGATTGTGTTCATGGTGTTGGCCATTCACTGGTTTGCCAGATCTTATTGCAGATGATTGTAAGAATATCAGCCATACTCTCCTCCAATCTTGATTACTTCTGCTGGAATATTGTCGATTCCAGCCACTTTGTCATTTTTCAATGTTTTGATAGCTTCTTCTACTTCACTTAAAATTGGGATGTCATCATTTAATGATTCTTGGCATTTTGTTACACTGGGGTCGCCTCTATTTTGCTTGTCATATAAGGTCTGAGCATTATATAGTCCTGGGTATGATGATAAACTGCATCTGGCAGCAAGGCCTCTGATCAGGTGATAGGAAGTTTAGAGGAGCATGAAACCACCTTTTAAATGTTGTTGTGCTCAGGTCCATCTTGACTTGGAGTGGTAGCACTTGTCAGGTTTCCAGTTATGGGAAAATATGAACCCCCAAACAAAAACAAAACACTATGATGGTATAAAAATACATCTTTTTAGTAAAATTACCATAGTAAAATACATTTTTATATAAAAAAATTACCAATAATACAATTTTAAAGCAAAATGACTAGCAATACAATTTTATAGTAGAATTACCAAAAATACATTTTCTAGCAAAATAACCAACAATTCACCTTATATTTAGTTGAAGGCATACAATTGCATTCAAAATATATTTAATTGAAGGCAGAAAATTGTGTTCAAAATATTTAGATTTCAGCATTAAATAACTCCTAGAGTTTGATATGCAACTAAAAAAAAATCAACCAACTAAACAACCAACATAAACAACCAACATAAACAAAGTCTTTCATGATATTAATCCATATAATTATGTTCACACAGACATTTATATGCACAAAAGCTGAGTATCTCTTACCATGTACTCAATTGTGAAAGTAGAATAACATATCGTGCTTTTATTACTTCAAAGCTCCAAAGACAATTAAATTTTGGCATTAAATGGCCCGTAAAGAGTTGATACACTGTTAAACAAACAAATCATGAAACAAATGATAATCTTCATTAGATCATCTTCTGTGAAAGAGTTTCCATCTTTGTTTTGGATGATGTTGACTCATGCTTGCTTTGGTTTTGGTAGGTCTCTCACAATTTGGAATGCTCTTTTCCAGACTTTCCTCTGTCTCTGAACATTGTTTTCCAATCCAGTCTTCTTTGAACTTTTCCATGATCTTCCTAATTTTTTGCTGATTTCTTTGTATGTTCTAGCTCCTACAAGAGTATACTTTTTCTTCTTCAAGTTGCTTCTCGTATCACATAATTGAAGAATTCATCATGACTGGGGTTTTCTACACATCTTCCCGAGGATATCCTTTGCTGCCTCTGTCATTATGTCATCCATCAGCGTTTCCACATTGTTTTCTGTTAAGATTTGTGTGATCTTGTAGCGGACTGTGGGTTTACATGTTGTTAAATTAAGAACACTTGTGTGACTCCTGATAGAATAGAGTCCACTACAAGAATATGATATATTCAAGTTGAATCCAACCAAAGAAAATGTAAAGAAAACAAACAAGTATATGTATTAAACAACAAAATTTACAATTGACAAAGGTATTATGTGTGTTTGGCGCGAACATAAAGAGTTCGTATTTTGATGAATGTTCGTATATATGTGTATGTGTGTGCATGTTTCATGGCGTTTTCCCACAAGTGGGCAAAATGCAAATCTTCCCGAGAGATCACATTTTTTAAATGTGTCCGCTGAAATGCAAAGTAAAAAGAGAGGACGAGGTAGGTTCTCATTGAGTATATATGGTGTTGGAGAGCATGCCCTAGTGAACAATTTGGACAATTAGGAAATTAAGGAGGAGTTAACTCTGACAAACTTTTCTTTGATTATTGACTTGAATCTTTTAATCTCTCTAGGTTGTTGTGGGTTTGGGTTTTTGGGGCCTTCTTCAGCCTGACTTTAAAGTTCATCATAACCATGTCATGAACATCTGTGGCTGGAAATGCCCTTGTTGCTGCTATGTTGATCCAAATAGAAACTGCATTTGGACCAGAATTTGGTTGCGATATGTTTCATCAGATGCATGCCAAGTCCATTGTCATGAGTTTTTGTATTCACTGAGTGTACTTGTGTATTACTAATGCCAACAACAAATACAAAACTGATAATAGGAGGAAGTGATGGGTTAAGAGGTTAAATTTGGTTTTCTGTAAATCTGTCAAGTTTTTGTAGCTTAGCAGTTAAAGCAGCTGGTGCTTTCAAGCAGGCTTCTCTAAGACAAAAAGAATATGAGTTCAAATCACACCAACACCTTATATTTTATTTCTGATCTAGCAATGTCTGTTTATTACTGTAGTTTGCTGTAAGTAAAAGTTGTGATAAAAACAATAAGATGAATGTCAAAAATGAATATTAATGGTTGTCAATGCTTCTAGTAAAATCTAATAAAAACTAGAACATAATACTGCTACTAATATTGGTCAAAATTAATAGTAATTGTTGTCAATGCTTCATCTAATTACTAAAAGATAGTACTGCTTGTCAAAATTAATAATAATAATGGTGGACAATATTCAACCAAAAATAAAAATAAAATAATGATAATATTGCTGTTTATAATATACTACGAGGGTAAGAAAAACAAATACTGTGTAATTATGTGATGGATTTCAGGCTAGATTTATTTTCTGCAAAGCTGCTGATTTTTTGTTGCTTAATTACTAAAGCAGTTGTCAATCTAGGAGAGTTGTGATTAAAAGTGACTAAAAAGTTAAAAATTAGAGTAAATGCTAGTAAAAATTAATAATAATGAAGATTGCTACTGAAACAAAGTGCAGAGTGTAACTTTGAATGAGTTGTTGATGTAATTAAACAGCCATTGGAAAATGTCAGACATTGCTGAGCCGATCTCTAGATTCCACAAAAATTAACTGAACCTCAAATTAACAGTTGTTTATAACACTTTCTATTATATAAGAGAGATTGCTTTCAATGGTGTGAAGTGAATTTACATAATGGTCATGCTGTACTGTAATTAAGTTTTAAGTTATTTTCCTTTCCTGCTGCTGATGTTCTTAATAATTTATAGGAGATTAGTAATGATTCAACAATGAAGACCTCAGCATATTTCCTTTGATTTTGTTACAAAAAACCAATGAATGGCTGGTCTTAAGTAGAGCATAACTTGCATGCCAAGAGTATGTGTATGTGTGTGTGTATGTATGTGTGTGTGTATATATATATATATATATATATATATATATATATGATGTACATAATATATTTAGGCAGTAATCCTCCTTATAAATATATTTTATTGAATCAAATGGACAAGTAATATCTATTAATCTTCTGGTAAGTTTCTCTTGGTGTCAAATTAGTCATTTCATGTCGGGTAGAAACTTGTAAAGAAACTTGCTCTAATTGCGTGTAATGTTCTGAGTACTGACTTTGGCCATTTTTGAAGGAAAGAAGGTAGAAGTCAAGAGACAGCTAGTAGAGCATTTATATTAATTAATGGTCTGGAGTTTGAAATGAGCATGGGTTTATATACTATCGTGAAATAGATATATATGTGTCTGGAGATACACACACGCACGCACACACACACACACACACAGTGCTGAAAAGTTCTCAGCCTGATGAAGAAGCTCTTCCAAAACAAATCTAATATTTGGTCATTTGGTTTGATTTTGGAAAGTGGGCTGGGTTGAGAACTTTTCAGCACCTCCATATATAACTTTAAACTAAACATTCAAATATATGTATGTAGATAAATAACCACAAAACATGAGTAAAGCATCTGTTTTTATTATTGCATCTCCATTTACTGATATATATGTGTGTGGGTGTGTGCACATGGACGTGTTGAGAAGTTCTTAGTCTGACCCACTTACCAAAATTCAACCTAATAACTAAATATCAGAAACATTGATGTCACTTGGTATGTAGTTGTACTTCATGACATCAATGTTTCCATTGCCAGATGATCATAAAATTTTTAAAAAATAATTTATTTTACAAAGCAAATATTAGTGCAATAAAAATGAACATATTAGAAGAAGAAAATTTATATCAAAAAGTGGAGGTTAACAAAAAATATATATTACCGTAAACTGGTAATACTGAAATACAACAATGATTAAAAAAAAAGGACATCTAAACCAGTTGATTGGTCTTCTCTCATCAGAGTTGAGATTGTGGACAAAAATGTGAACATCAACTAAAAAAGATGAAAACTAAAGAGAAATGTTATATAAAAGAAAATATAACACTTACAGGCTAATTATCTTTAAGCTTCCCAGCCACTCATCTGAAATACGTTTTGGCTTTAATTAACCCACAAAGTTTACATGCAGACTATTGTCCTCATTATTGTTGTTATAACAATGTTTTAAAGTTGTGCCCTCTGGCACTCATCAGGTGTATGTGAGTTCAGGTAACCTAGAGGGAATTCTGAACAGAACCCATTATTTAGTCTTATTCATAATTTTGCTGTACTAAAAATAAGAACTAGATGAGATATCCCTAGACATGAGCAGTGGAACAAGAACAGTCTACCTCTGTAGATTAAATAAAGGGCTCAGTTTGTAGTTTACCTGGATCAACATAGATCTGATGAAGGTGTTGAAATGTTGTGATAACAACAACAAAGATGAGGACAATAGTCCACATGTAAATTGTAAATAATGATAACTCCTTTATTTCAGAAATTCAAACAGAAGCGAACAAAATGTTGATAAGCTGTAAAAAGTAAAAACAATCAATCAACTATCAACCACTCTTTCTGTTTACAGAGATGGCTAGTAGGACATAATGTAAAAAGATTCAAGTGAAACTCTATTATTAGTCTTTCTTAGCATTGAGAACATGTCTGGTCTATAAGTAGATGTTTTGGAGTAAGCAGGACACTCCTGGTAACACAAATGAACTAGGCAAGACACCTTAAGTAAAGAACTAAAAGTGAGTTGGGAAGTCCATTGGTGTCAGTCGATGAGAAAGAATTGATGACATCACAACGAGTAGCCTAAGCAAGACATAATATCATAACCGCTAGGAGTGAACAGTCTTTGGTGTGTGTAAAAAAGCAAAAAACAGAGAAAGAAAGAAAAATAAAGCATATTCTTTAAATATAAAAGAATTATTAGCTCAAGTGGTAAAAATACAATAACAGCAACAACAGCAGCTGTTGAAACAACAAAATTTATTTGAAATAATATGGAAGAAAATAGAAAATTCCCTAATGCAGTGGAAAATGACATAGCTGAATTCACATACAATTCAGATGATGGAATTACCTTTTATGCTTATTTTAGAAGATATGATTGAATTTTCAGAGAATGCAGCACCTGGGAAGACAAAAAATAAACATGAAAAATACTGAAATTTTGTACTACTGAAAAAAAACAAGAAAACAGGAGAAATTTTCTTTGAAGAAACAGTAAGTATTCCAACTAAAATTTTTAGCAAGAAAAGTTTGTTATTCAATACTCGTTGGAAGTGTATGAATCTGACAAAGAAAGAAAACTTTGTCACATATGCCAGAATCATTAACAAGGATTGTGAAAGATTCAAATTAAATGAACTGACTCTGGATATGTTTAAAGGGTTAATTGTTGTTTAAGGGTTAACAGTGAATAAAGATGCAGAAATATGTGCTAAAATTCTAATGAAACTTGAACAGAATCAAAACCTAACACTACAAGAAATATCAGATGAATGTCAGAGAATCCTAAATCTGCCATGGGAGACAGGAGAAATTGAAGAAAAAGAATGTGCACACATACAGGCTAAAGAAAAATGTGTAAAAAGAAAAATTAATCCATGTTTCAGATGTGGGAGGTTACATCTCAGAGATGACTGTCCCTTTAAGAATTCAAACTGCTACAAGTGTGGAAAAGTAGGACATGAAAAGCCACACTGTAAAACTAAAGCAAGGAAAAGTTGTCACAAAAAATTTCATACACAGAGTTGCAACAGAAAAAAATAATTACGGAAAACCAAAAAAAATTTGTGTATGTGAAAAATAATAATGTGGATGTAAAATAATAATGTAGATGTAAAATAATAATGTGGATGTAAAATGCAACAAGACACTGGGGGTGATGTCACAATCAATGAAGCCACATGGGAACCAAGCGGAAAAACCTACATTAAAAAGAACTTTGAAAATCACACATGGTGTGTCGGGTAAGAAATTATTTTTTATTGGGTTGAAAAAAGGCTTTCCTATGCATACAGCAAATAGGTTACAACACTTATTAAATTACGATTTTAGGATGGAGTACCAACCATTCAAAAAATTAGGACATGCTGATGGTTTATCAAGATTGATACTGATCCATTTGAGGACACTGTTATTGCATCATTAAAAAGTGAAATAGAAATTAAAAATATATTATTCAATGTAGTACGTAAACTACCAGTTACCCTGGAAGAAATAAAAGTAAAAACAGGACAAGACATGTTTATTTTGAAAATAAAAAAAATTGACTAAAAAAGTAAGAAAGATGATTTTTAGTATGCAATCCAGACTTGAACGCTTACTCACTATGTGACAAAATACTGATGTTTGCACAAAGAGTAGTAATACCTATCATATTACAAAAGCAGATATTAAATGAATTTCATAGAGGACATCTGGGAATTTCAAGGATGAAATCTCTTATAAGAAACTACGTATACTAGACCAAAATTGATCAAGACATTGAAAAATTAGTAAAAGCCTGCAGAGGTTGTGCTTTGGCAGCAAAATCACCTACCATGAAATTACAACTTTGGCCAAAGACAGATATACTGTGGTCAAGACTGTACATGTCCAATAAACGGATCATCATATCTTGTTGTAGTGGATAGCTTTACTATATGCAAAAACTAACTTCCACACTTACAGTGATTTTTTATATGAACTGTTAGGAAGATATGGCATTCCGGATGCCATAATCTCGGATAATGGTACACAATTCACTGCTTAAAATTTTTTAAAATTTTGTAAAATGTTCTTGATTGAACATATTACTACGCTGTCATATCACCTAAGGTTAAACGGTCAAGCAGAACGGTTTGTGGGTATTTTTAAGAGAGCTTTAAAAAAAGCAAGTAATGAAAAAGCAAGTGAAGAGGGACTACAAAATTCTTGAGAGTATACCATATAAAGCCAAATCCCAATACACCAACAGGTATGTCACCAGCATAATTGGTGTTCACAAGAAAAATTAAGTCTGTGTTTGACAAATTGTTACCAGGTCAAATAAAAACAGATAACAAAAAGAACACAAAATTTTTCAAAATTGGTGAAAAAGTGTTTTTCAGCATATATAAAAATGGAAAAGAAATGTGGAAAGACAGTGTAATAAGGTCATGAATTGAAAAAATGATGTATATGGTAAAAGCAAAAAAATGGGAACACAAAAGGCATTGGAATTGGTTAAAGAAAAGGTTTACTGCAAGAAAGGAAGAACCTATGCAAGTATTAAATATTTACAAGGGGATGTTGTGGAGTAAATAAAACACCTCCAGTAACACAAATGAACTAGGCAAGATGCCTTAAATAAAGAACTCAAAGTGAGTCAGGGGAAGTCTGTTGGAGTCAGTCGACGAGAAAGAATTGATGACATCATGGCAAGTAGCTTAAGCAAGATATAATATTATAACAACTAGGAGTGAGTTATAACAGTAGGGCACACTGCTGGTTTTTTAACAGATCTTCAATTATTGCTGAACCTGTTGTTTTTTCACACCTATGCAAATTGCCAACCTTGCCCTTGAAAATATTTGCTGGTATGTGCTGGTTAATCCATACTTCTAACTTTTGACATGTTTTACCTACATAGTCAGCACCATACTGACATCTAAATTGGTAAATTACTGAACTGATATGATGGGTAGGTAGGATATCCTTCTGGAGCAATTTCAATATTGATTGGGCACCAAAAACAATGCATGACTGATCCATGGTAGACACAAGTAGATGGGACATTTCTTAGGTACAATCATCCTAGTCTTATGAAATTGTCACATTTTTTCCCAAATGCTGGTCTTAAGTGGGTATCTATTCTTGCTCAGAACTTTCTTAATAAATTCAATTTCTGAACTTAAATTTATTTCAGAGCATATTACTAAGACCTGATATGACAATGTCCTAATCAACTTGATTTTTGCTGTCTAAAACAAAAGAAATCCCACTGGATATATAAGCCTCTAAAGTTTAGTTTCTAGTACATTGATGTAAGAAATCATGAATCTGATGAGTATACCGGGACATCCAGAAAAGAAAGAACACCATTGCTCTCCTTTTTGTATGTGAAATGCAAAGTTGAATAC
Organism: Acanthosepion esculentum; assembly: GCA_964036315.1. NCBI lineage: Eukaryota > Metazoa > Mollusca > Cephalopoda > Sepiida > Sepiidae > Acanthosepion > Acanthosepion esculentum. The sequence continues at coordinate 6,083,454 of OZ038504.1, forward strand.
AATATGTTAAGTGCTTGATAGAATACTCCAACCTCAACCACATTATCAAAAGCGCAGAAAGTGTCATCTATATATCTAACATAATAATTGAGTCCTTTAATATGTGCAAATAAATTATCTTACAAGAAAAAAAATAACAGTAAATATATTTACCATTATTAGCCCCATTATTGTTGCATTTTCATAGTTACCATGTAAGAGAAGATATACCACCTTTCAGCAGTTTGAACTTGTAAAAAACATGCAAAATTATTGGGCTGATGAAAGATCTGACATGATAAAGACATGATAATATACAAATTTCTAAGTAAGAATTGTTCCATCTTATTAACATGTGTAAGGTGCATTGGCAAGTCATTATTATTAGCAGCTGAGAATTTCTAAAAACAGTATTCAAACGATGCAAAAGATATTTGCGGCTACTGGAAGTGTTTTAAGTGCAAAGAAAACCGGAAGACCACAAAAGCTAGACAAAAGAAATGAAAGAAAGACTGTTAGAGACTGGTAGGCAATCCAAAATTAACAACCAGACAAGTGAGAAATGAAGGTAGTCTTAACAGTGAGATTTTAGTTGATACATTATGCTGAGTATTATGAAAAACAATTTGAATGGGTGTATAGCAGAAAAGAAAAAAACATTGTTAACTAAGAAACATTGAAGTAGAAGATTAAACTGGTTAAAATAACCTCTAACATGTGATGCTGGAAAGTGACAAAAATTCATTTTTAATGATGGATGCAAAACAAAGTTATGTTTTAATGCACAAGAATATGTGAGAAGATCAGTGGAGACAAGCTACAATGCAAGATGTTCTACAAAGACAGTAATATTTGGTGGTGAACAAATAATGGTGTGTGGTTACATCAAATGAGATGGTACAGGAAAATTGGTAAAAGTCGACAGAAACCTAAACAGTGAAAACTATATTAGTTTACGATGGTCGAATCTGCTAAACTATGAAGATGGATAAATTATTCAGCAGGATAGTGTTCCTTGACACACATCATATTTCTTGTGGATGAAGATGTTCAACTTTTGGAAGACTGGCTAGCATAAAGTCCTGCTCTCAATATAACAGAACCATTGTGGTGGGAACTGAAAAAAACAAATGCTCCAACAAAAAAGCACACAAATCTCCAAGAATGTTGGAATTACTACCAAGAAGAAGTAGGAAAAATTCTCAATGAGAAAAGCTGGATCCTGTTCCATTCAATGCCACATCGAATTGAGGTAATTATTCAAATGAAAGCCAGCAACAGTAATTACTAACTCTATACTTTGACGCTTTGTACTTTCTGTAATAATAACGATCGCTTTTTTCCAAAAAAAATGTCCTTTTTAATTCAAGAAAAGAGCTGAAAAATTAAATTTTTGCTGGTGGTCCAGTATTTTTTGCATGGTCTTTTTTCAGCATCACTATGCTTAAGATGCACTATCATCCATCATAAAGCATTAATGAAAATGCAGTAAGTTGATTTCTGCTCCTCAAAGATCATAAAATGCACTGAGGAAAGAATATTGCTAATCATTCTTGATTTTGAGATAAAATTAACAAAAGTAATTAATTTAACAAGGTGGCCCAAATGTTTTGTATGTCAGTGTATTTGCCAAATGTAAATGAGTCCTTGACACAATCATGTAACATTCCAGCACTGGCTGCAACAAAACAGCCAACAACTTTGCCAACTTGTGCTGTATCAATCATATCATAGTTAAAATGGAGGCATGAGAACATTATCTTTATGAGTTTTGGGTAAGTCAAACAATTGTGGTCATATAGAACCCACAAACCTTATAGCTTCATAACTGTCCACCAGAAGGACTTTATTTTTTACTAAACTGAGTAACCACTTTTGCAAGAGCAACTCAATTGATTATCATGTGTTTTGTCTGGACCCTACTTTATAATTTGTCCCCATCATCTAAAATCAACATCATCTTGTTGACATAATTATTGTAATCCATAACTACCACCCTTATCACCGTTAATGATAATCAAAGATTTGTTATGACATAATCAATTAACTACACAAAGATATGTACAACACTATTGAAATTCAGAATAATCGACTGAGGTACCAGCATATGCATGTGCTAAATCATTAAGCCTAGCCTTTAAAGCACTAAACATTTTTGCAGGGGTACAAAATTTTAAGTGCAATAACAGACAGATTAGAAGAAAAAAAATTCTAACAAAAAGCAGGTAACAAAATATATATTACTGTGAACTGGTAATATCAAAGTGAAACAACGATTAACAAAAAAGACATATAAACTGGTTTATCTATAATGTACACATCCACTAAAAATCAAAACCCCAAAACAAATGCTATATAAAAAAAAAATATAACACTTACCGGCTAATTATATTTAAGCTTACCAACCACTCCTTCTACTTGCAGAGAGATGGTTGGTAGGACTTAATGTAAACAGATTCCAGACTTTCAAGAGAAACTCAGAATTAGCCTTGCTCGGCACTGAGAATATATCTGGGTTATAAGACCAGGCATACTGCTTATTTTTTTTATCAAATTCCCAGTTATCACTGAACCTGTTGTATTTATGCACCTATGCAAATTACCTAACTTGTAAATACTGACTGATGCATGTTGGTTGATCTGTGTCTCCAACCCCTGACCCATTCTACCTATATAATCATCATTGCACTGACTAAATTGTGAAATTACTGAACTGATATGATATGATTCTTTCAGATTGGTCTCAACATTGGTTGGGCACCAAAAAAATATACATGGATTGACAGAAAGATATCTTTTTTTTTTAGACACAGAAATCTGTTTAGTAAATCTTGTATTCACATCACCAGTCCGCAGTACACATTTCTGGGCTCAAATTAGCCTAAGCTTATGAAATTATCACATTTTTTCTGCTTTTTACTTGAATTCGTGATGTGAGGACAAAATTTTCTAAGCAATTCAAATTTAATTCAAATATATGTGTATCATAAATGATGTCATGTGCAAAACAGTTTCTTATACATGCAAACACACACACACACATATATATACACACATATATATATATACACGCACACACATATATATATACACACACATATATATACACACACACATATATATATATGTATGTACACACACACATACATATATATATATGTATGTACACACACATACATACATATATATATATGTGCACACACATATATATATACACACATACATATATATATATGTACACACATACATATATATATATGTACACACATACATATATATGTACACACATATACATATATATGTACACACACACATATATATATATGTACACACACACACATATATACACACATATATATGTACACACATATATATATATACACACATATATATATATATACACACACATATATATATATACACACACATATATATATATACACACACATATATATATATATACACACACACATATATATATATATACACACACACACACATATATATATATATACACACACACATATATATATATACACACACACATATATATACACACACACATATATATATATACACACATATATATATATGTACACACACATATATATATGTGTACACACACATATATATATGTGTACACACACACACATATATATATATATGTGTACACACACACATATATATATGTGTACACACACACACATATATATATATATGTGTACACACACACACATATATATGTGTACACACACACATATATATATATATATATGTGTACACACACATATATATATATATATATAACAATTCTTAAAACTTCTATTTTGACATGTTCCCCCATGATCTGGAACCCTCAGAAAATTTTATTTCAACAAAATTTACATTAACAAAACAAAATGTGATTCCCGTTAAGCAATTGAATGATTGATTCTTAGTTAAACTGTATTAATATAGAAATTAGATCTAAACTATTTTGGTTTTGTGGATTTTATATGCTTTTCTTTTGGCAATGTATGTGATATAACCAGGATAGTGAATCATTGTAAATAATACTTTCAAATTATTTTTTCTTCATCCAGTAGATATTCAGGGTTTCAAATTCTAATAACTTTTAAATAAAATCCTGTAATTATTCTAAATTTTATCTTATGTGTGTAAAATGTTATGAAGTCATTTTTATTTTTATTTGTTGACTTACAGGAGATATTTAATTTTAAATTGGTGTCAATTTGAATTATAGAATATTTAGAAAAGATATGTTGTTACTTGCTTCTTTTTATGTGTAAATTCAGTAGTAGGTTCAATTTTGTTATTCCTGATATCTAATAATGTAGTATTGTGTATATATACATTATATATATATTGTTGGTACACACTGAAGTTTCATATTAGTCATATTGTAATGCAGTAAAATATTAAGTTATTGTTCTTTTCATTCCTGCTAATGATTTTCTAAACTGTAATAAGTAACAACTAAACAAGTAAGAATTTTGAAAAAAAAAAAAATTAAAAAAATTCAGGTAGCGAATTTTTGCTTTCATATCAGAAAAAAACATAGTGGTATTATGATAGGTTAGACAATAATATTTCTTTAATAATTAACAGTTTTTTAATATATTTTCAGGCTTGTTGTTTAGGAGATTTAATTATTTAGTAAATGAATGGATTGTCAGTAGGACCTGCATACCAAAAATGTATACCCAAGCATATATCTACACATGGGGTTCTTGAAAAGTTCTTGAACACACCCAGTTCACAAATTTTGACTGTATATATTTTCTAGGGAAGGGTTTCTTGATTAGGCTTAGAAACTTTTAGCACTCACTTTTATACACCCCCCCCACCTGAGTTGAAAATATGGATTAAATCTTAAATTAAGAAAGAGTCGGAAAATATTAATAAATTTAATGTTCTGTTATTTAAATTAGCTTCATCTATACACTCGGACATAAACTCATATTTACATATATATACACGCTCATATATATAGAGAGACATGTATATACATACATCTATATACTCATACATACATCTCTCTCTCTCTCTCTCTTTATTTATATATATATATATATATATATATATATTCATTCACATATGTGTATATATATTCATACATGCACACATACTAAAACATTATATCAGATTTTATAATGTAAATTAGTTTTCACAAAAAAAAAAAAATCGATATTAGCCAACTGATCTTGGTAACTTTTTCAGTATATATATATATATATATATATATATATAATATTTTTTATAAAAATATGATTCCTTCGCTACATAAAATAATGGAAAAAACTAATTTCGATATGTAGCGAAGGAATCATATTTTAAAAAAAATTTTATAATATAAGCGCTACTTCTGTATGGAGCACTGTCTTTTTAAAAATAAAAGCAAAAATACTAAGGAACTCCGGATTATTTACCTAACGTGTTCTTTCCTATTTTTCTGCATACCTGCACATATATATATATATATATACATACATATATATATATGCTATAAATTTCAGTTTGTAATAACTTTTATTAGAAGTATTTACAATAATTTGGCGGTATAAGATTTTATACATCTTGGAGGCTGTTAGTCATGTTGTAAATAAATATATATAATAGTACAGGTTTTGATACTCTTTTTAATTTCAAATATATAAAGATTAGCATAGTTCATAAGAAAGATATAATAATGAAAGTTAAACAAGATATTGTAAGGTTATTGACTGATAGGAGTACAGTATTGGAAAGTGTGAAAAAGTTAAACAGAGATCACAAATCAATCCAAAAAGTTGAAAACATTGGCAAGGAAAAGAAAAAAGTCTTTAAGAATATAACAAAAACAGATATGAGAAATATTAAAAGAGTAATAAGCAAGAAAAATGGACTGATTAAAAATAAGTTAATTGAAGAAGCTGACATTGTGAATGCAAAGAGAGAAAACATGTTTAATATTAAGAACATTGTATTTCATTAAGAACATGAAAGCATCCAAACTTTTATCTTCAAAACTCTTGATTACAAAGAGAAACAGAGAAATAGGAAACAATTTCTCAACAGTTATTTTGAAATTGTGAAAATTGAACAGAGATAAAAGAATTATTAAAATTAAATTGAAAACATCTGCAAGATAAAAAAAAAATGGATTTAAGAATGTCATAAAATGAGATCTGTTGATGCAATACAGCAAGGGTTCTAAGTGGACTAAATAAATAAGTCAGGCATTGTCCCATGTCCTATATATGTTCAATGGGAGAGAGGTCTGGTGATTGTGCTGGCCAGGAAAATTGTGAAACATCATGCAGGCATGTTAAGTATGATGGCCATCATATGGGTGGTCATTATCTTGTTGGGATAGCAAATCATCTTCCTGTTGCAGGAATGTTAAAGAATGAGTTGAATAATATTCTTGATATACATGGTACTGTTCAAAGATTTTTTGTGTATGTGTGTGTTTTGTACACAGATGAAAAAAATCATCATTGAATATAACATAACACTAGTTAATCCTCCAGGTGGACCACTTGTAACACTACTACAGATATACAGTATTTACATTAGTCGGACTATTGTCCTCATCTTTGTCGCCATATTTGTCAACATTTCGGCCGTTGTACGCTCCGGCCTTCTTCAGGTGGTTGGAATTTCGAACTGAACGCTTTATTTCGATCACTGGGGTAGACTGTTCTAGTTCCACATGCCATGTTTGATGGATGTCAGTTATCAGTTATCTCCAGCTAATTTTTCCTCTGCCTTAACTGGGTATTGAACTCACACTCTTTGGGTCTGTCACTGGATCTAACCAATGCCTTTATCCACTGTGCCATGTGTCCTTGAGATATGTATGACAGTGTTGTGGTATACATTGAAGTCTGGCTAGAGGCATGGATGCCATATTCCTTATAGTCCATGTTGGCACTCTTGGGCATCATTTGTTCTGCTCTGTGCTGTGGGTCGCTGTGTTCTGCTTACTTACAGTATGTTACTCAAGGTGAGCATTTGTATTATGCTGCCTTCCAGAATCTTTCCTACAGATATAAAAATGATCCTTTGGCCACTGTTGCAAAAAGCCAGAACATCACTTGCACCTCAGTCAGACCCCTCTCCAAAGACTTTCATTGAACAAAAGGCGCATGTGGCATAACATCTGCTTGCACAGGATGTCTTTCACTACACTAAATTTAATTGCATCATGAATTGCTCAGGCACAGATAGTATGCTGGTATGAGTGTTACTACATCATGAGATGACAAAGATTTTGAAAATTTTATCCTAATATTTACTATCCCTTGGCATGTGCAAATTATACCCAGGTTAAAATTGACATTGGGATGTTGCAGTTTTATTTTCCATCTGTGTACAAACACACACACATGCACACACTGAAAAAAAAAATGATATCGAGCAATCCTTATGCATGAAATTTCCTAAGTGGAGAAATCATACTGTGTAACTCCAACTCTCTGAACAAGAACAGCATCTATCCAAAATGAACAACCAGTTAGCATCATAGGATACTATCAAGCCTCAGGTGTTATATCAATTTTCCTTCTGTTAGTTGGATATCAAGGCTAAGTTCAACACTACCAGTGAACATAGTGCATGCTTGGACACAAATCTACGTATTTCTACATTCCCATGCTAACACATGCACATATGCAAACACAAGCATATGTAAGTATATATGTGTGTGTGTATCTATATATATATATATATATATATATATATATATATATATATATATATACACACACACATACACAAACTATGCATAAGTAGAAGGAGAGGAGAAATGGAGATTAATGACTAGAATTGTCTGCACGTGAGCGAAAAGTCATTTTCTTAACTTGTTCATTTAATGGAGGATAATTTTCACTCCACCATTTAATGGAGGTAATTTTCTATACTTAATTATATAGAAAAACATTTTGAATTAATAAAACCGAACCTAGTGAGTTACTTTTCACTGACCATGTGTGTTTATATGTGCAAGCAGTAAATAAAATGAATCAGTGGTGGCAGCTCAGTACCTGCTAATATTTGAATTCTGAGAATTTCCCTATTCGAGCAAGTAGGGAGTAATATCTTTGATCACTATATTTTAGCTGACATGCTCTATGGCTCACTTCAGTAAGGTTAAATGAGTGTCAAAAGATTGTGTTGCCCCAATCTCTCACCAGTCTTCCTGCCATGAGAAAAATATGCATTTAAGATAAGTTTTTTTTTTTTTTCTGGATTCTAGCACAAACTAATTGTTACATTACATACTTATGATTTCACATAAGTGTAACAATCAAGAAAAGTGAGAACATTTTGAAGATTCATAAATCAGATATTTACCAGACAAAATGGTTTAAATAAGAAAAAACTATTCTTCACGTTTAAAGAGATATTTTAGTCCGAGAACTAGCATTTCAAACATTTCTTTTATTTCCCTTTTTATGTCAGCTACCTGGAAATAATTAGAAGTTTTGTTTCCTTTTGAAAAAAAGCAATATTTACCAGGGACTGTCAGAGTAATTCAATTGAAGCTTTTTTCTCTAATCAAATTTGTTAACACTATTAGCATATGTATGTTTGTATGTATAGGAAAAACCATAGTATATACAGGTTTTGGTACTATCTGTGAATTCAGACTGGGCAGGTGTCTTGTGATATCTTGCCTGTGGATAAGGGGGATCTCAGTAGATTATAATTTAAAAAATTTGTATAATTTACAACAAGATTTAAAATTTTTTTAAATTGTACTTTAAATTTAAGTTTTTTCCTCTAATCAAATTTGTTAAATCTCTCAACACATGTGTTTAAATGTATAGGCTGAACAAAGTATATAGAGGTTTCAGTACTATCTGTGGTTTAAGACATCCACTGGGTGGGGTCTGTCCAATTTGGATAAGGAAAATAATTGTAGTTTATAATATTAAATCAAGTTATGAATAATTTCTGTTTTTGTTTACCAACTTCAATTGCAAAACAAATTACACTTTATCCAATTTTATATTCACCAAAATATTTGCAGTGATTTGTTGCAGCTCTTCAGTACCTTTTGAGTAAAATTCCACAGGTTTTGATAAAACGTTTTCAACAAAGTCTTGAATCTGGTTTTCATTAGAGAAAGTTTTCCCTAACAAAATGTTTTGTAGCAATCGGAAAAAGGTCATATTTGATTGGTGCAAGATCAGTTGAATATGGTGAAGCTGTGTTATTCCTTGAATTATCATGAAGGAGAGCAACATTGTGTCTTTAATCTACTGTGTCTACTGCCACAGCCATATAGAAACTAATGTATGTTAGTGTACTCTAAATTTATCTGTAACTGCCATGTATGATTAATAGTTAGGATGATGCATTTGTCATTACTGCTGGCTCCCAAAAATGGAAATTAATTATTATTCAACCTACTAGTAACAATAGTAGATGTAGTAATAGTGAAGAAAAGCTGAGTGATGAAGAAAATAATGCATCTGTTAAAATAATACATTGTCAGCTAGGTGGTGACAGAAAATTGGAAGGGTTTACTTGAGATACCGGTTAAGTGGCAGCATTAAGAATATGAGAGTCAACTGATTAGTAGCTCTTGAAAGAGTTCATGTTATTTTTTCCCCTAATGACTGTTTTATTATCATTTACAACTTGTTTTACTTTCTCCCGTCTTGTCAGATATATTATTGCACTGATTAAAATTTGTATTTTTTTAAACTGATAATACACAACTGTCAACAGATGCGTTTGAACAGAAGCTGCACAAATCTCTAGTTTCAGCAAACCAAGAGGAAAATAAAAAGAAAAAGGAATGTTTTATTATGTAGAAATATTTGCAGATAGAGAGAGAATGTAATCCAGTTGATTTTTCAGAAGACATCAGGTTTTCTCAGCAATGACAATTTCATATCATATAACTTAACTAATTTTGTTACAGGTTGGCCATCACCCATCCAGTAATCCAGCAATAACTTCCATGAGAGCAATTTCAGATTTTCTGGATATCAACCTGCTACTATTGTTTCATGATGTTAACTGCTGCTTCAGCTGTTTTTGAGAACTTGCAAACACTGGTAAGACATTTCTACTTTTCTTTTGTGTATTTTTATTATAACTTGCTGATGTTTAACTTCAGTCACATCTCCAATGAATACAGGAAGTGCTTTTCATAGTGTGAAGTGCAAACACCCTGCATTGTCCATAATAGGTAAGGTGGAAAAAATGAGGAGACATGTCTGTGTGATTAAAAATAATCTTGTCACATGACACATGATATTGCAGAGATATTCCACATATCTCATATGAGGGTTCTAAGGAAAACACTGGCATATGTGAATTGCTATGATGTTTGTGTGTCTCAGTTTAATGGAAAAAAATTAATGAACTGTATTCCATCTTTTTTTTTTCTGATCAAACAACAAAAATCTGCCATTTTTGAAAAGAAAATAGTAAGTGTAATAAAGACATTTGAAAATCAACTCTATATTCTGTACATTACTTTCGTTTGCATGCTGTGTATAGAGTACAAGTAATTTTTTATTTATTTTTCACTTAATTTATTCATTTTTTTTATTTTGATTCATTTTGAAGAACGAAAATAATCATGAACAAAGTTTGCATACAACATACATACTGACTGGTTGGAATTTTTATTTTCTGTAATTGTAAGTTTGAGAGGTTGTTAAACAATTAAGTTGTTAAGTGAAGAGTGACTGTATTATACATGGATTTATTTAAACTAGTTTCCTCATTTTAGTTGTTATAGTCACAATGTTTCAGTTGTTTTATTTCAATATATCCTTTAGAAACTTTTGCATCAACTTTATATATTATTTTCAGAATTTCTGAGCTGAAATATTTTCATTATCACTGATACACCAAAACATGACCACTTGAATCAAAAGATGTTGGTCATCCATAACAGAACTTATCTGATCAGGTAGAGATTCCCCAATACCTCAAAAAGTTTACTCTGGCATCTAGTGCCATTTCTTTAACAGAAATCCCTTTAACTGCTGTAAATTATGTGGTGGTGGCTTAGGTTCTACAGAGCAAACTTTTTGGTCCAATGCATACTATCAGGTCATCCCATAAGTTCTGTCCGAATTTTGAATAAATAAAACAAGTGACCAAATGTTACATTATCTATTACTTCCTTCCATCTATTAACAAGCTTACTAATTCCATTACTGTAAAATTCTTTTGGCTTTGATTCGAAGAACTCACAAATATCAGTTTTAACCTCTTCCTGTGTTACAAAAGCTGTTTCTTCCAAATGATTCTGTAAGCTACAAAACAAATGGTAGTCTGAAGGAGCAAAGTCGGGAGAATAAGGTGGATGAGGAATTTTCTCCCAACCAAGTTCTTCAATCTTTTGTGACGTGATTCTTGCTGTGTGTGGTCGCGCATTGTCCTGATGAAACATCACCCGTTTTCGATTCACTAGAGCAGGTCTTTTTTTCCTCAAAGCTTGGTTCAAACACTAATTACTGACAGTATATTTGAGCATTAATTGTTGCATTAGGTGGTAAGAATTCAAAGTGCATTATTCCTTGGCAATTCCTCCAGATTGAAAGAACCTTTTGCCCATGAAGTTCCCTTCTCGACTGTGGCGGGGGTCCTTCCCCTTTACCAAGCCACTGTCTACGACGCTTAACATTTCGATAAAAGATCCATTTTTCATCGCCAGTCATAAGTCTATCCAAAAAAGGTGAAACAAGTTGGCAAGAATGGAGAGAAGAGCTGATGTCAACTCGGGATTTGAGGTTGTTTTCAGACAATTCCTGAGGCACCCATTTTCCAAGTTTAGGAACTTTTCCAAGTTGTTGAAGATGACGATGAACAGTTGTATGGTTTGAACTGAGAACCACTGCCAATTCCTCAAATGATAAAGCAGGATTTTCTTCAAGGGCTGCTTCAAGAAGCTTTTCATCAAACTCAACTGGACGTCCGGTTTGATCTTCATCTTCAAGTGTGAAATCTCCACCTCTGAATTTTGCAAACCATCTTCTGCAAGTTCTTTCATTCACACATTCCTCTCCATAAACTGAGTGAATGTTTCTAGCCTCTTCTGCTGCTGAGTTTCCTTTCTTGAACTCATAAAGCATTATGTGCCTCAAATGATTCTTGAGTACTTCCATATTAGCAGGGTTTTAATCAAATAAAATTTAATTTTATTGTTCTCTGAAATAAAATTTGATCAGTTTAAATGCATCTAAACATAAAAATAATGTTCAGCTCCATTAGACATTATAAAATACTCTTTAAATTTCGTTCATTTTAACAAAAAGTTAAAATTTGGACAGAACTTATGGGATGACCTAATATAAGAGCTCAATGTGATTGATATCTAGGAGATTGGCAGCCAAAAATCACTTTGAAATTTTCTCCATTCATGTAGTATGACAAGGTGCATTGTCCTGTTGGAAGGTACCTCTGCTATCATAAAAGACTTGTCATGAAGGAGTGTACCTGATCTTATATATATATATATATATATATATATATATATATATATATATATATGTACTAAACTTCACCTAGTACAAGGCTTGAGAGGTATTTAAGGTAGATAGTTATTGTTAAAATGGTAATGATGAATGAAGTGTTTGTGATATGAATGAAAGAAAAGGTACAGTGTAACCCGGATATAAGAGAGTTGTCGGGACCGGAGAAGAAGTCTCTTATATCCGGGTTTGGTCTATTATATATACATTAATACAGGCTCTAATTTGGGACCAGAGAAGATCTCTCTTATATCCGGGTTTATCTTATATCCGGGTCTCTTATATCCGGGTTACACTGTAGTAGGAAGTCAAGGTTATAAGGATAAGGTGGTTAGATAACTATTGACATTTGACTTGTAGTGTTCAGGGAAACGTCCATGTGGAGGTTTGTCTGACAAAATAGCAGTTCTTAGGGAAAAAGCAGTCTGAGTGGAAATTTCTCTTTTACATTTGGAATACAGACAGAATGCAAATTATTCAACTCTGTTGAATTAGCATGGTTTGTCTTAGTTGTAAATGTATGAACTTGTGGAACTAAAGAATGGAGTTTATCTGAATATTTGTCATAGAAATTGTGATAGAGGAGTCAATGTAGCTTCTATGCAAATGATACAATCCAGTGTTTCATATTCGAACATCACACTGTATCCACTGATTTCTGCACAGAGCATCCGGATACCATTGCTTCTCCCAAAGACACTGCATTCACCTTATTCAAGAGAAGGAGAGACTTGCCAGAATATAACTTTCTTCAACTGACATAAGGTCCAGCTCTAATACATAACCATTAAAGATGCTTGGATTAGCATGAGGACTATGTCTACACAGCTCGATATACATCTGTGTAGGGAACTAATCTCTTAATGGCAATAGCATGGAACATGCTTTGCGGTTTGCTTGAATTACAATATAATCAATTTTTAATAGCTCCTTATTGATAAAAAATTGAGATTTTCATGTTGAAAATTGAGACTAATAATGACCTGGTTCACAGTCTCCATGCATTTTGGTTAAGTTTTATGTTATTTTACTGTTTCAGTAGATTTCATTTTTAATTATTTATACTTTATGATAGCAGATGCGTGGGTAGAGTAATCATGTAAAATTAGGATTAGCAAGCTGAGGTAAAATTCTGACCAAGTTTGCTGTGTTCATGTTCATGCTAATGCAATTGGTAGGAATCCTTCTCTTCTTTCTGCCAGCTAAAGGATTAAAAGTAGGGTAAACTGGATTCTCTAGCTTTAGTTAGCAAACAGTTGCTGTACTAAATACACAGAATATATACACACATACATACATATTTAAAGACATTTATGATATGTTTAACGTTCTTTTTATAGATACAAGTATTTAAGCAAATGCTCTGTTTTATAATAAACAGTATTAAATAACATTTACCGGCCTGAATGTCCAAGAAATTTTCATAGAAAATTTTCGTTCTCCGACAGGAATCGAACCTGTATCCTATACGGAACCGTCATTTCGCTTGACGTGCCTTAACCATTCGGCCACAGAGAAGCGTCTGGTTAGCAAGGTCGATTTTACTATCTTTAAACTTAAATCTTCCATGAATCTCTTCTATTCATATCTGCTCTAGCGTATCAAATGTAAACAAATGACGTCATATATTTTTGAATTGGACAAAGTCCGACAATTTATTTAAAGACATTTATAATATGTTTAATGTTCTTTTTATATTTTTATTGCTTAATACTTGTATATATAAAAAGAACGTTAAACATATAATAAATGTCTTTAAATAAATTGTCGGACTTTGTCCAATTCAAAAATATACATACATATATATCATCAAAACAGAATTATTTAGATTGCAGTCTGTTTTGTATTATTTTTTTTTAATTTAAACTTTTTAATAATTAATAATTCATTTTCTAAGTTCAGGATATTTTTCTGCTTCCCATGAGGGCAAAATCTGACATGTTTGCATTTAAAGTGTACATTGTGGTTAGTCTAGACATGGTTCCATTCTCTGAGTACTTCCCTTTGGGATGCCTGACCCTACCCCTTTAATGCAACAGGAGGTACACTGAATGAAAAGACCTCTACAGCTGAGTTAATATACTTACATTGTAAGTTCGGGATGGGTGCTGAAATAACACTGATCATTCATTAAAAGAATGAAACAATATGTTGATTGGTTGATTGTTTATTTTTTTTTTACAACTTATCAACTCTGAGGATTTTTTAAAGCAAAAACATTTTTGATTGTAAGAATGAGTCTTAATTTTTTGAGAATGACAATTTTTTCAGATAAAAGATTTACTATTTAACCCATAGGTAGGGAAAGGAAATGGATTCATACCTTTCCCAAGACTATTTGTGTGTATATGAGTGTAATGAACCTGACTGGAATTTGAACTCTTTGGTTTCTCATTCCAAGCCATTATCCATTACACCACCTGCACATCTTAAAACAATGGGAATTTCTTTTTTTATGCATGAAAGATTTCGGAAATTTTCTTTCCTTTCAGAAAATAAAACCTTCTGCAACAATATTTTCACTATTGCCTGAATTAATAACGAAAAAGAAAGAAAAAAAAATGTGCAAACCAGATTCAATTACAAAGAAAAATTATTTATTTCTAACCAGCTAAATAAGGGTTCTTGCAAAAATTTGTCCCTTTTTGCTGAGAATAAGATAACCTATTCTCTGAGTAACATAATGTAAAAAACCATAGCAGAAAACAAACTCAAAAATTACAATGCACCAAAAAACAAGAAAAAAAGAATAGCACCCACCTGCTGTGTCAATGATAACAATAAAAAAAGGGGAGAGAGCCTTAGCTCTTCAGTACACTTTCAGTCCTTTCAAGGTTCAAAAGTTTTTATCCTTTTTCTTTTCTCTCTTGTGTAAACAAAATTCTCTTCCTGGTGATCAACTCCCTTCTTTCTTCACTTATTTTCCTCCTGTCCACCTGGAAATTACACTTTTCTTTTACGGCCGCTGGAAGGTGGAAATTTACATAAACGTGTGGCAATATACTTTTTTGAAAACGCACATGTTTGCTCCTTCGTCGTGTTCTCAAACGGCTTTGGCTCCTAACTCCACTTACATTCTTTTCAACTTTCTTTTGTGGGGCTTCTTCAAGAGGACTTCTCAAAACTTTCTCTGAAGAGGAAACTTGCCCTCAGCAACTTGTTACCCATGCATCCTTACTGATGGGCAAACGGTGCCTGCCTTTTCAGCAGGGAGAGAGAAAACGAACCTCTCTCTCTAAGCTGTCTCGTTTCCAACTGCTGCTAAGGTCCGGTCTCAGTTCTCCCTTCCCTTTCAAAGGAAGCGGGGACGGTTCACCTTTGAACCGGCCAATCACAGTCTCCCCCCCCCCCGCAAAAAAAAATATCAGCAGGTTCTTAGGGCCAGTAACCTAGTGAGTGTCTTTTGTTCTCCCTGACCTAAAAATTTTTAAAAAGAAGCCCAACATTGTCATCATAATGATGATATTAGATCTGTATATTTATTAAACGCTGACTTGTTTGGATGAGTGTCCTTCTTTTCATTCTTGCTGTCATATCATCTACTTGTAGCAATACCAACCAAGATGAGAATAACTGTCCAAAATAAAAATTAGTAATGGTAAGTCCATACCTCAAAAATTAAAGCAAAAATACCTTATTTATTTCTGTTTAATGCAAATAATTTTCTATAAAAATAAAAAGAATAAGTAAATAAAAATATCTAAAACTAAAATTGAGACGGTTCCTGATGCTTTCTACTATGATCACCTGATTGCTAATCTAGGTCCTGCAAGATATTTCTCAGGCAAAGGAGCTTGTCAACACCCAGACAAATTGTATTGATTTGCATGGTTGCAGAAATGCACTCATGATCTACGTGATTGTTAATGTCATATACTAGTTCCTTCGTGATATTTTGGGGGTATAGAAAATTATTGGCAGCACCCATCTCTCCAAGTTATATGGTTTCAGTAACTGAAGAATTTCTGACCTGTCTACAATCTTGGAGATACATTTATAGATTTTCAAGACTGGGTGGGGTGGGGGGATGGGATAGTTAAAAATGCTCATCTTCTTAACATTGAACCAGGAGTATGTTCTTTGCTCTGGTTGCCAAATAGTGTATCAATCCAAAGTACTAGGATAAAAGGCAACAACAATAATAATATGGAGTGAAACTGACATAATGAGACCTGGTGATAGCTTAGAACACCCACAAAGTAAAGTGAGCCCTAAATGATTTTATTTGGACTGGGTTTTATGACTGCATGGACAGTAAACTTTAGAAATGAGGGCTTCAAAGCAGACATTGCTGGCTGAAGAGAAGTGGAGTAAATAAATAAAAATATTTGAGATCAAGTGCCACTTCATTGTAAGTTATGAAGTTCCGGTAACAAGCTTCTATAAACAAAGTCACATTGGTGGAGATGCGGAGAGGCAAAGTTGGAAAGCCACGTGTCATTATGTAGTGATGGGCAGAGGAATGGTAGGTGAAAATCAGCAGTCAGAGTAACCAGAGAGAGATGGTTAAAGTAACAGAGATACAGAGTAGAAGTTTTCACTAGCCCCAAAGAAACATCTGGTTTGTTAGTATGTCTTGAGAGAAAACTGAAAAAGTGACAAAGATGTCCCAAGTGTCACTTACATACCACTACACTGTACTAGGTGAATCTGTGAATGCATATCCAAATATATTGAAAACAAGAGTCAAATTTCCATTTTCTGCCATGATATTAACATTTTGTTCCCCTATGAACATACACTGGGTCTTTCCCAGTTTTTGTGCTCACTAACAAGAATTGAAACAATGGGGAGTGATTTGTCCAGTCAGTGAAAAACTGAGAGGAAGCCTCAAGTGTATGTTTACAAAACTAGTAACAAAATAATGATAGTAGTAGTAATGAAGTGTATATTGACAGTATTTTGATAAAAGGCAATAGTAATGTAATACTACTAGTAATAGTAATAATGAAGTGGGTATCAACCAAGACTTGTATAAAAAGGAACAATAATAAGATGGAATAAAACTAATATAAAATAATATTAAAGAGTATATTGATTGAAACTCTTGTGATAAAAAGTGTCAATAAAATGGAGTAAAATATAGAATAATAGTAGAGAAAGAAAAAACATAATTAGTAAATGTTTGCATAACTAATCAAATATTGCAAAATGTAAGCAAAAATGATAAAAGCAATGCTTAAAAAATTGTATACTAGGAGTGAAATGATCTTATTTAAATTTTTCTGAAAAAGAAAACATTATTTGAAAACACAACTGACAGTTAACAGCCACCATAACATAATCAGACTCTTTGAGGACCATTTGTAGTAAAGTTTCAGCTCCTGTTTTTGTGAACTAGACATGGAAGTTACCATAACAGTTGTATGAAAAGTGGAATTAGTGAACTGTTCAAATTTTGTCTAATCTCCTGTGTTCATTTTCACATTAATTCCATGGAAAAGACATGTATTCACCTGTTCTTCCCTTAGCAATGAGTTAAATAGCAAGGTAGAAGTGTCTCTATAGCGTTTAGTGGCAGTCAGTATAAGAGGAGGACTACTCTAAATTCAAAACTGTGTAAAAGTTAACAGGAAACTGTTCCACTATCTTTCCCCAAAATGCATTACAATTTAAAGATAATAAAGAAAAGCAATCTGTGTAGAGCCATAATTGCTGATATCCTTAAGGGACATGACGCTAAATAAAAAAAGTGATTTATATTTGTATTATATTGTTTTTAATATCAATTTTTGATTGGAAATATAATCAGGAATATATTATTTTAAATATCAGCTTTTTATGTAACTTGCTATATCATTTCTTTCTGAACATCTGGGATGAGAAGTTATTATTTACGTTTGGACTAATGTCCTCATCTTTGTTATTATCACTAGCTTTCAGCCTTTGTTCCTCATGCCTTCATCAGGTATAATTAATATGCAGTCCTTTTATGGGGTTTAAGGGTGCAGGACCTCTACAAAAGTATAAAAACTGTGAATCTCCTTAGCAAACCTCAAATCTTAACTCTTTAAACACAAACAAATTGTATTCAGTTTTTTTTAGGAATGGATTCTATTCTATTTACATCCCAAATTATTTAAATACTTAGATATTTAGTAACAGAAAATGAATAATCTGAAAGTTATAATTGATTCATACTATTTGGCAACTGCATGGTAATAATGCAAGCAGCAAAGTACTATTCTAGGGTACCATAGGAAAGTGGTTCCACACATCTATCCCCTATTCTATTCAACGTTATTGAGTTGGATTTAAATTTCTCTGGGTAGGTCACAATCACAGGTGATGGTGTGGGGTGGGAGGTTTTGGGGTGGCTTTGGATTTTTTTCTTTTTTTTAATTTTATTCCATCAAATAAACTTGTCTGTCCTTAAATATATGTATCCTGTTACTTTTTGAAGTTACTTTAATTTATTCTTTTTGCTTCTTATCCATGTCTTCTCCAGCCATCCTATTTTGTGTTTTAACCCTTGCTGCAATGTATAAATATATATATATATATATATATATATATATATATATATATATATATATATATATATATATATATATATAAACATCAGTACTGATTATATGTTTATTAATTTAGTGTTAATTGTTGGTGTTGCAGCATTTAATGGAAGTTTAGATGAAAAACTGACCGTGAATTTACAAAGAGTAGATATTTGTATTTATTCTAAGAACTAAGTTATTTCATTCTTTCAGTTCCCACCCTACCACACCATACTGACTCCAATCCTTAATCCTTTTCTGCATTAAGAGATGGGCGAAAGTATATGCAGCAATCAATTCGAACTCATCAGAAGCTTTTCCTATAATTGCTGTTAATATACAAATCTTGTCTACTTATATATATATATATCGAACCTGTATCCTATACTTTATATATATATATATATATATCGAACCTGTATTCCTGTCGGAGAACGAAAATTTTCTATGAAAATTTCTTGGACATTCAGGCCAGTAAATGTTATTTAATACTGTTTATACATATATATATATATATATATATATATATATATATATTTTTGTCGTCCACAGACAGACTGTTTCGCTGTTTCACAGCTCATCAGTGTGGCTAGACGTCCGGTTGCCTCTAGCTAGGATCAAAACCCGACTGAATTTGCGTCAGTCGGAACTTCTCCCACTAAGCCGTCAGTGCACGGCAGGAATGAAGATGAATTTTAGCGTGTTTATTTTTTGATTTAGATGAACACACAGTGACTGACAGTGACTCAATTCTGCCGAAGAGTCGTGCAATATTAGCTTAAATAGTCACTTGTTTACAAACTCAC
Organism: Acanthosepion esculentum; assembly: GCA_964036315.1. Classification (NCBI taxonomy): domain Eukaryota; kingdom Metazoa; phylum Mollusca; class Cephalopoda; order Sepiida; family Sepiidae; genus Acanthosepion; species Acanthosepion esculentum. Next base: position 6,103,218 of record OZ038504.1, read on the forward strand.
ACCTCAAACCAGAGAGTGTCTGTATTGGTAAGTATATATGCTACAGCTGGACAGTCACCAACTAAACTGGCTACCCAACACTAAGTTCTTGCGAGTGAGGTGGGTGGTTAGGAACCCTGTAGGATAAAAAATAAGACCTATCAAAAGGCAGAACTATTGATTAGTCAATGACCAGCTAACTAGACTTAGTCAGCCTATACAGTGAGGCAATTCTGAGAGAATTAGAAGTCCTAACAGGATCCATTATTGGGAGCCACAATCTTAACAACATAAGATATACAGGTGACACATTGCTGGTAGCAGACATGGAAAGGAATCTATAAAAGCTCCTACAGAATATAGTGAAGGAAAGCGAGATGAAAGGTCTAAATATAAACTACAAGACAGAATGCAGAGTTGTCAGAAAAAGGATGAGCCCAGAATGCAAATTACAAATTGATGATACTAAAATGTAACAAATCCCAAAATTTAAATATCTGGGAAGTGTTCTTACAGAGGACAAAAAGTGTAACACTGAGATCCGAAGATCGATTGGGATGGCCAAAGATGCCTTCCCAAAGCTAAGCAGAGTATTAAGAGACAGAAAAAACTTTTTTTAGAAACAAAGAAAAGAGTACAGGAACTGTTACGTGATATCAGTCCTCCTGTATGGCAGTGTCAAGAAAGAATGTTGAAATGGTACATGAGCCAACAATATTTCCCCTGACATCTTACAAGGTTCCACCTTAGGGAAAAGAAGAAAAGAGAGAGGGAAAAAATGGTCTGATGACATCATGAGTGAACTGGAAGATCATTCACAGACTCTCAGACATTTATATGCAACTGAGACATATGGAGGGAGGTGGTCAGGTGCCCAGTATCACATCAACCCTATGACCACACTCAGTCATAGGATGATGATGATGAGGATGATGACTTAAAAGTTTGCAAACCAGCATTTGGCATCAAGAAACGGATTTATATGATTCTACCACCAGTACTTGTATTTCTACTGTGATCATTTTTCTGATTTGCAATAAATAAATTCACTTGTCTGAAATCCTGAGATGAAAAAGTGCTATGAGTCTATAGGTTATTCTTACTAGCATGTTAATCTATTATTTTGATGAGTCTTTAATGTTCTTCAGGTACTTGTCACAACTGGCAATCTTTGAAATGAATCTTATATTGTCAAAAACAAAACAAAATAAAGACCAAAAAATAAAGATAAGAGAACTTATACCTTTCCCATAGGCTAAGTAAACAGTAACTGCTTCAGCTATTATATATTATAAGGTAAAAATGCATGGCTAATGATTTTATGATCAAAATGTATTGAAACATTAGGAATATAGGGATTTTCATTGGTCTGGAATTAATACAAGTGTTACTGATAGGACAGGACTATTATATGTACTGTATAATTTCATGCATATGATTTTGCTCTTTATTGCTAAGATACATGTTGATGACTCCAAGCATGGGGATAAGGGGATTCATGCTTTTTTCATAGATATTAATACTGAGTAAACAATTTCAGACCTCCTGTTGGTTTGTAATGTAAAAAATATCAAACTGTCGTATTTGACAGCATATAAGAAGTACTGCCTTTTTTTATCTAAAATTATGGAAAGGAATCCTCTTGCATCTTATAAGCAAGAATAAATATCTGATGTGAATCAGTGGTTAACCTTGATTCTTGTAGTTTAAAATTTGTTTTTATGAGTACAGACAAACCTCTCATTAACGGACTAATAGAGGGTATGGGTGGTCTGTTAAAGCCGATTGTCCATAGATGGGAAGGGATTAATTTTTAATTAGAAAACCACTGTAGTAACTGCCAGTAGTTATGATCATAATGTAAATACTATAAACATGTATGGCATAAATAAATATATATGTAATATAGATATATTAATCAAAATAATAAAAATAGTAAATTTCTCACAGCTACTTTCTCATGCATGTGCTAATGTATCATACTTTATATACTGTACACCCATCTTTGTTTACAATTGAAAGGCCTGTAACTGCCACCAAGTGGTCACTTTGAGAACTAATACAATTCATTCCGCTAAGCCCACAAATTTTGAAATACATCGCTGATAATTTGCAAGTTGTTTTTCCTGCAGATTTTTTTTATTTTGCCTGCAGATTTTGTCTGTGGCATCTGAAGTCCATTGATGGTGGGTCCGTAGATGAGAGGTTTGTCTGTATTTCTCAATGAAATGAGGATATGTCTTATTTTCCATATAAATGAGATTTTTTTAAAGGGTTACCAAATACAAGTTTTGTCTGGAATAGTTGTGCCAGTGTGAATCTTACAATTTAGCAGGGAATTGTTCACTCCTGGAACAAAATAATTGTGCTGCAGAGAAAATAATTTGTAAAGTAATAAGCATGCTGTTCCTGGTGAGGAATTGAATGAAATTATTTAATCATGTTGACATTTGTATTTGCTATGCAACAGTACAAAATTTCTAATGCATCCAATGATTTAAAAAAAAAAATACATTATAATGTGCCATGCACCAAAACAAGTATGGTAAACAGTGCAAGAAACTATTATGAAAACAAGAAAAATAAAAATACTAGTCAGAATAATTCATAAGATAATGTCAATGATTCTTCTTGGGATTTCAGACAAGACAAGTAAGATTGGAGATCACACTGATCAAAACATTGTAATCATAACAAAGATGAGTATATAAGTCCAGATAATTCATAGAATAGTAAATACTTTTGTTTTACTAAATAATTACTTACCCTTCTTTAAAGGGTAATAATAGAATTTTACTTCGTAGCTGAAAGCAGAGAAGCACAAGAATTCAATTGTTAAAAACAAAAAAAAAAGGTCTTTAAATAATTAATAATGTCTGATCCTTGACCACAAACTCTATTAAAAAGTAAAGAGGCTGACCAGAATTAAGATATGGTCAGCACTTAGAAAATAGGAAGAGAAAAAATACTCATTTAACACTGATGTTCTAAAGATGATGGAAGAGTCCGTTGAAAGTGCTTGACATTTAGGTTGAATGTACCAAAGTTCTTGAGTGACCAAGCCAAAAAATACAGTAATTAAAAATGTTTTTTCAACTACATTCAGTGACTTGTTACTGAGGGAATTCATATATAAAATTCTATTTGCTGAGAGACAGAAAAGGTATGAATGAGGAAGAGACAGATACATAGATAAATATATCTACATTTTTCATATAACAGTGTATAAAAAAAGATAATGCATGATCCATATATATATATATATGAAGAAATATAGTCTTAAAGTGTGGTATATTTATGGGATAAAGTGGTCAATATCAGAGAGAGCGTGTGTAAATATAAAAGTGAACATAGAAGTCAACACTTAGAGGCGATAGTCTGTTTCATGCTAGTGTAATCGTCAGGCAACTCTCAGTTGCCTGACGATTGCACTAGCATGAAACAGACTTTTGCCTCTAAGTGTTGACTTCTATGTTCACTTTTATTTATATATATATATATATATATATATATATTAGCAAGGAATAAGCGTAATTTAAAAGGCATTTTTTAATGTAAATTCTAATAGCTAAAAAACAACCGGTTTTGTCCCAGTCTTATCAAGTTTTACTCCTGGGAATTAAAATAAGAGACATGCAAAGTAAATAGAGGATGACTGATGGGGGGGGGGGAATACAAGGAAAACTAGAGCCCAATAACATTCAAACCCAGCAAACAATCCGTCTGTTTACAGAGGGAAGGCTTGGGGGATCTGATGTATAAGGACTCCAGAACCTTTAGGTGGCATGAAGAGTGGGACCTTGATAAGATAGAAAAACGGTCTGCACTAAATCCAGAGACACAATTCCTGCTATTTATAATATGCTGTGCAATAGACGACCCGGATGTATTAACTAGTTGGCCATTACTGCAGCCAGATTCAAAATCCTAGGAGGTAAGTGTTGCTTTATTCTCGAATCTAAGCATTGAGACGTCCTCCCTATGTAGTTGTGTCCACAACTACATTCATATTTGTAAATCACGGAATTAACATGATGAGGGGGAAGGACATCCTTACAAAGGGAAGAAAGAATTGTTCGAGTACCAAATATTAGTCGAACATTAGCCGAAAAATAATTGTTGATATTATGCGAAATCTGCCCAGCTAAAGACACACTCTCTGAACCAATAAAGGGAAGACGCAAATAAACCAGACATTTTTTTAACAAGATGCAGCTTAACCCTATGAAAATCATTGATGACATTACGGATAACAGAATCCATTTTTAGAAAGTGTCATCTTAATAAAGTCAGTTTCAGCACAGAGGAAGGAATCGGAACAAATCCTAAGCGCCCTATGTGTCAGGATTTTAATCAAATCTATCTTACATTGTCAGGGACAAAAAGAGTCCCAACATGTATAAAGTCCCGAAAAAGTAGCCTTCCTAAATACAGAAGTTAAAAACTTGCCATTATTCCTCTGGACCAGAACATCCAAAAAGGAAAGACAACAATTAGACTTCTTTTCTATGGTAAACTTAAGAGAGGGATGGAGAGGGTTTAATTCGGTGAGAAACAAGTCAGCTTCAGCCTCATTATTAAAGAGGCAGAAGGTATCATCCATATAACGATGATACAGAAGAGGACGGCCAATACAGGAAAATAAGGAAGCCTCATGAAAACCGACAAAAATACACGAAGGCGAACTCATCACTACACCGTTGATCTGCTGATAAATAATATTAAAACTAAATTCAACAGATGCAGTGGCGAACAAATACACTCTCAAGAAAATCCGGAGGAGACAGTGAGGTACGATACAGAATATCACAACACATCTCAATTGTCTCAGACAAGGTGAACAAGGAGCATATGTCAAAAGAACATATGAACCCACTATTGGAGGAGAAACTACATATAGTTTCAACAAAGGAGAAGGAATCTTTAATACAATAAGTACTAAAGTGTGACAAAACTGGTTGTAGCACTGTCGAGAACCAACTAGCGACTTTATGCTGGGAGGACCCAATCATGGACAAGATGGGTCATAATGGGACACCATCCTTATGAATTTTTTTTTGGTAGCCCATACAAACGGGGACGAATAGACCCAGTGGGTCTAATTAACTTGGAAATTACAGATGAGAGTAAACCACTCTTGACCCACTTTAACAATTGCCTTTGGAACTCAACTTCAATAGAATCTGTGCAATCATGGGTCTCAACTGGACCTAATTTTAAGAATTTAGATGTATCATTTAAGTATATTATACATCTTTAAGACAATCTGAATAGTCCAGTAGGACAACACCGGCACCTTTATCAGGTTTAGTAATAACCAGGTTATAATTATTCTTTAAACTTTTAATTACCTGGTGGTGCTGTTCTCCCCATTTGGACTCTGATAAAGAAACAAAAGAACCAGCAAAAGAATGTGCATAACTGTTAAGTTTAGTGTTAAGGTCACTAAGGGACTCAGCAGAGTGAGGTGCAAGTCTATGAACCTGTGCAAATAAAACCTCAAAGTCTGCAAAAATTTTCTCATGGTCCGGCATTGGGAAAGGAATACAAAAATCCAAACCATAAGCAAGAATATGAATCTAACTGGGAAGGCTCATATGAAGAAAAATTAAAGATAATTCCTTCTCCAGTAAATTCATCAGTGCATCCAAATCGTTTACAAACCAGATAATTTAATTTTCTCTGCATAGACGCAAACAATTTTTTAACACCAAGTTTGTGTGTATAGCCAACTGACCAGGAAAAGCGAATTTGATCAAAATAGGAGAGTCTTAACATACACTTTCTCCACTGATTCTTATAAGTACAATTGAGAAGAAGGATTCTTTTAGAAAAGGTTTTTATCAAATCCTCCATAAAAATCTTCAATTTTTAGACCAGAATATATATATATATATATATATATATATATATATATATATGCAGGTGAAAACTTAGTATTTAAGTTCCAGATTTCATAATTTTTTTCTAAAATTTAGTAGGTTTTGGTACTCATTCTCTATATTGTGCATTGAAAATCATTAAGAAAGGTCAGGAATGAAGACAAGCATTACTAACAGAATAAAGCTATTATATGCATAAGAACAAAATGATTTTACTAATGGAATGTATTAAAAGATTAGGGATAAAGGGCTTGTCAGCAGTCAGAAATTGATACATGTGTTACTGATGAAATAGGGCTATGTAAAATGTAATTTCAGTGCAAATGATTTTACTTTCTGTTGTTAAAATATTTGTTGATGTGTCAGAGCACAGGGATAAGTGGATTCATGCTTTTCCAATAGAAATTACTGCTTATAAATATTAGCAGTTTCATATAAAATTTAAGCTGAGTTTGTTGATTCCATTCTCTGTGAAGTAACTTTGTACCTCCTGTTGGTTTATAATGGAGAAAATATCAAACTACCATGTTTGACAGCATATCTGATGCATCGTCTTTTTTTTTTAATCCAAAGTTTATGGAAAGAAATCCTCCTGCATCCCATAAGCAAAAATAAGGCCCTTATGTGAGTCATGTTTAACCTTGATTCTTGTAGATTAGAATTTGTTTTTATGAATATTCCGCACTGAAATGAGGGCATGTCTTACTTTCCATGTAAATGGGACTTTTTTTTTTTTTCTTTTAAAGGGTTACAAGACATTTTTTTATACTGCAACTAATCTGCTGAAATAGCATTTATTCAACAATGTCTTAGATTTATTAATAATTCTTTTGGCACAGAACAAGCTACATATGGTCAAGGAAAGATTGTTAGAAAACTAAGGGATAATGGATTTTTTCAGTAGGTTAACCTTGTAGCTATCTACCTTGTTGAACACTGTTAAGAGCATAAACTCCACAACTCTGCACCACAGTTGATTGTGTATTCCATAATCTTTTCAATGTCTATACAGCATGTCCGTCACTAGGGCTGCATATAGTTTTGAATTCCTTCTATACTGGTTGCCAACCATGGCTAAAGAGTTCTGTCTGCCCTGCTATTTAACCCATAAATTGTAGCAGAAGAGATGGATTCATGCCTTTCCCAAGAGTATTTGTGTGAAAGTGAATTTTAAAAACTCGAGCGGAATTTGAACTCAGTTCACCTATTTCTCATTCTGAGCCACTAACCATTAAACTACTTGCTTGTCCTAGTAAAGTAAACAAACTTGGGTTAAGTTTGTGCTTAAAATTTAGCAAAGAAATTATGTCAGAGTTTCTACTCTTCTATATAATAAATGTCAATGTCAGTGTGTCACATTTTTTCAACTTTAATCCTAGAGGCTGTAGCCCGACATATCATACCAATTTGGAATCAGGCCAACTCTGTGAGCAAATTAAAAACATTACAGGCCACATCCGAACCCACAATCCTGAAATTTTGGATTCCCAAGTTTTCATTACAGCAATTGTTTTTGTCAATTTTTTTACATGATTTTTGTGATATACTGTAATACATGTTTAATGTAGTTTGAATGTAGAAATACGACGTAGGAAGTAATTTGTTCAATGTAACAGCAACAATGTCTAGTAGCAGCTATTCAGGAATTCTTAAGGTCTTCCATATCAGAGGTTGGCAGTGGATATTCGGAGAGAGTAGGAAAACGTAGTTCTGCAGGTCTTTCATATCAGAGGTTGGCAGTGGATATTCCGTCAAGAAAAGAAAACAAAATGGCTGCCTTTATACACATCGGATTGAATATTTCAAGTCTTCTGATTGGTTAACCTTCTATGGGTGGACTATAAAATGAGTCAGCTCATTTTGGTTTGCTCACTAGTACATTATGTACTCAAAATAACCCAACACATACATCAAATTGTCTTTAAACTAAGTGAAGAATTATCATTGAACTTTTAAAAGGTAAGCTTAAATATCAATGCAATACTTAAATGCAGCAATTAATTTTGAGCTCCTCTGTAGTTTATTGTTGCCTATTGCATATAGCAGCTATACGCCTTGCTAAAATAAATCACTGCAACCAAATTGCAATCAAAAGAGCCAAGGCTGCTGTAAGGAAAAGAAAGTCCCATGCAAATTAAACCCAGATCAAACGGCAACCAGGAGACTTCCAATGCTGAGAATATGCAAAAACTTACAACTTACCAAGCTGCATCCAGGTGAGCATCAAATGCTCTTACCAAGGGGAGAGAAAATACATTAGAAACATATGAACAAGCTGAATCTAGGAGAGCTTTCAATGTAGCCAACATGAGAAGAGTAAGGGATCCCAAATCACTAGAGCAGTCAGAATCCAGGAGAGCTTTCAATGTTGTATAGTAAAGAAAATCAAGACAGAATGCAGTCCAACTTGAGAAACTTGCTTTTCAATATAAAGCCAATAAAGACTACTCCTTCCTACCTATTCTGATTGTTGGAGAGCTAAACAAAGAATGAAACTATTGTGTAGCATTGAAGTTCAAGGATGAATCCCAAGGTGTCTGTTGCTCCAATTGAAAGATCAAACTCCAGGACTTTCAGCTCTACCCGAATCACTCAAGTCATTGTTGGCCGGATCCATCCATGAGTACCAGGATTGCCTGAAGAAGATTACAGCTTACAACAATGCATTTGCAATCACTTCTTTTGGAGCAGATGATGCAACTCTGCGTGGATGGCAGACCATATTCAGAATCCGAGGACAAATACACCATCATATTGGCAGTTTGCAGCCTCTGCCAAATGAACCCCAGAACTTTCCTTGAATCTATTTTTTAGAAGATCAACTCCAAGCTGATATAAGAAATAATCTCTTTCAGGATTTGAAACTAAGCATAATTCTGAACTTACAGGAATTTCTTCAACAGACAAATCCATACGTTCAAGAGTTCAAATCTGCCCTCCAGCGAGCTGGATTGGAGAACTTGAGATTAGTCATTAGAGCTGATAAGAAACTTGTTGGAGAGCATGACAGAAGATTCAATGCACCATCTACCAATGAAGTAACAGTACTCATTGCAGGTCAGAAATTTGAAAAAAGAGACATAGTGATAGAGAAATAAAATGGATCCTTAAGGAAAGTTGATGAAACACACAGGAGTTATGGTGCTCTCCAGCATCCACCTATTTTGTGGCAAGGGCAGGATGGTTATCACTTTCCTCTGAAAAAATTGACCTTGAAACTGGGGAAATTACAGGAAAGAAAGTTTCAGTACAAGACTCCTATTTCTACAGAATCATGTTTAGAGCCAACAACTTCAATCACCTACTAAGATACAAGCAGCTCTGCAACCAGTTCTTGGTTGATATGTATGCAAAAATCAAAACAAAAAGGTTGATCTTTATCACATGCCACCAACGAGAAAGCTACGTTCACCCCCAAGATGCTGTTCAAAATGATGGAAAGAAAGTCACTCTTCCATCATCATTTTTAGTGGGTGACAGGTACATATGTACATGAGAAAACTCAAGATAGAATTACGTATGTCAAAAATGTTTGGAAGCCTGACCTCTTCATTACTTTTACCTGCAACTCATTATGGCATGAAATAACTAACAATTTGATAGGTCAATCTGCCACTGACTGTCATGACATTGTATCTTGAGTATTTAAGCTTGAAGTTGACAAGCTGTTGAATCTCATTAGGAAAGGAGAAGTTTTTGGAGTAGTCAGGTCTCATGTGTGCACCATTGAGTGGCAGAAAAAAGGACTGCTTCATTGTCATCTATTGGTTTGGTTCAAGGAGAAAATCTATCCAAATCAAATTGATGCTATCATCAGTGCTGAGCTACCAAATCCCACTGAAGATCCAGTCCTTTTTGAAATCATAAAAAAAAATGATTCATGGCCCATGTGGCTCTCTCAATCCTGAATCTCCTGGTATGATTGACAAGAAGTGCAGCAAAGACTTTCCAAAGAGACTCAGTCTGATCTTCATGTCTATCCAAAATACAAAAGAAGAAAGCCAGAAGATGGAGGTCACATTTTCACTCTGAATAAAAGAGGACAAGAAAATATCATTGACAATCGGAGGGCTGTTCCTTTTCGCTCACTGCTCAGCAAAACATTTGTGCGCACATAAATGTAGTGTACTGCAACAGCATCAAGTCAATTAAATATGTATGTAAATACATTAACAAGGGAAGTGACCAAGCAGTATTTGGACTGGAAAGTCAAAATGAAGTTCAAAAGTTTCTAATGGGTCAATACATCTCTTCCAAGAGGCTGCTTGAAGGATCTTTAGCTTTCCAGTTCATGACCAAAGTCCTTCAGTTGAGCACCTGTCAGTTCACTTGGAAAATAGACAAAGAATTTACCTCACAGAAGAAAATGCAAGAGAACTGAACACAACACTAATGGCATTTTAAGATCTGTGTCAAAATGATGACTTTGCAAGAATAATTCTGTACAAATACTACACTTACAAGGCTGGAAAATTTTAGAGGAGAAAGCAAGGAGAACCTCATCCAACTGAATCTGGAATCAAAATGGGAGATGTACTTGGAAGAGTATATACAGTCCATCCAATAAATCCTGAATGCTTCTTTCTCAGACTGTTAATTGATGGAGTTGTCAAAGAGATTTACAGACAAGCATGTACCAACCTTGGCTTCACAGAAGATGATCATCATTGGGATATGAATCTGGAGGAAGCAGTTGCAAAAAATTCTCCAAAAAAAGTCAGAAATCTATTTGCAGTAATGATTGTCACCTGTGAACTTTCCAACCAAGTTACTCTTTGGGAAAAAATATCAAGAGGCTCTCAGTGATGATATTCTTCATCAAATGAGACTTGCTCATCCAGGATTGGAATTGAATCCTCAAATTGCAAATTTAGCTCTCTGTGAAAAAGAAGACAAAGTGATTAACTTGACTGAAAGAGTTCTTAACAATTTTGGTCTGCCAAAGCAAAATAGAAACTGGACAAACCAAAGAGAAATTTTCAGAGAAACAGGATCCAGTATGGAAGAACTGCAGCAATGTGTTCAAAACATTGATTCCTTGTTGAACCAAGATTAACAGCAAGTGTATCAGAAGGTCCATGATGACATCAGCAACAACAATGAAGGGTTTTTCTTCTTGGATGCACCTGGAGGTACTGGTAAAACCTTTGCAACTAACCTTCTTTTATCTGCAGTGAGACTCCAAAGAAAAGTAGCTCTAGCAGTAGCATCATATAGAATTGCATGGAGGGTGTACCACACACAGCACCTTCAAAATCCCATTGGATTTGAACTTCAATGAAACCCCTATTTGCAACATGAAGAGAGGAACCACCTTGGCTAAGCTTACACTCTAAGAGATTAGACAGAATTCACAAATTATGGGAGGTATCACAGTGCTACTCTTGATTTTAAACAAACATTACCAGTCATTCCAGCTGATGAAATCAATGCTTGCCTGAAAAACTTTTACATCTGGAGCCATATTCAAAGACTCAGCCTGAAAGCAGGAAGATTTGCTGCTTTGTTGCTGTAGCTTGGTGATAGGACCATCAAAATAGACCAAAATGGAGATATTTCACTCCCAAATGGTTGGGGGTTTCAGGATCAAGTATCCAAGACTTGATTAACCATGTTTATCCAAACATTAAACACCATTTCATGGATTTAAACTGGCTTTGTGAGATCGCCATATTAACTCCCATGAATCAAACTTTGGATAGCATCAACTGGAAACTTCTCCAAGAAATTCCAAAAGAAAGCATGAAGTACTTTTCCATTGACTCTGGTTGAACAAGAGCAGGCAGTGAATTATCCAATAGAGTTCCTGAACTCATTGAATCCTCCTGGAACACCATCACATAAGCTGGAACTAAAAGAAAATCTGCCAGTTATGCTATTGAGAAATCTGGATCCTCTAAAACTTTGTAATGGAACGAGGTTAATTGTCAAGAAGATGCTTCCCATCTCTTGGAAACAGAAATCCTTACTGGTCCAGGAAAGAGTTTTAATTCCAAGAATCTTCTTAATTTCTTCAGATCTTCCTTTTGAGTTCAAAAGACTTCAGTTTCCAGTGAGAGTGAGCTATGCAATGTCAATCAATAAGACCCAATCATTGAAAGTAACTGGACTTTATCTGATGGAACAATGCTATTCTCATGGCCAGTTCTATGTTGGTTGTTCAAGGGTTGGGAATGAAAACAAGCTATTTGTACTGACAATCAAATGGGAAAACCAAGAATGTTGTTTAGCATGCAGCTTTGCAATAAGTTCCAAATAGACAAATTATATCATTGTTTTAATGAAAACTGTTAATTGTTTGAAAAATATTTTTCAAATTTAATATGTACTCAATGTATGAAGTGTTATTGTTGGGTCAAACGCTATATTAAGAGCCTTCCACAGGAGCTAGTTTCATTGTCACCCAATAGAGCAGCTTTTAAGCTAGTTTTAAATAAATACAGAATTACTTGCATTATTTCTGAATCTAGCAAATGTGTTTTTTGTCCCATAGGACAAAACTGATTATGACTCTTCACAGATTCTTGCTTCTAACAATAAATACTGTGAATAACAAGGACTTAGAGCAACAAAAGTCAGGAAGTAAGGGAGAGCAATGATCGATCATGTTCTGAAGGGACATGGCATGTAAAAGGAAAAGAAGAGAATACATAAGCAGTTAAATACTTACAAGAATTTGTGCAAATTTTTCTGTTTTACAAAAATATCCATAGAACAACTTTAAATGCCTTATTTATCTATTTTGGTAAATTGGGAAGGTTGAATTTTTCCCTCTTAACAGAATCATGACAAAATGCTATTTAGCAGTTACCTAATTTTTCATTTCCTATGTATTCCACAAAATAAAGGAAAAATCAAAAGACCAAACAGCTTGTAATTGATGCTGTATTTTAGAAAGAGAAAATACAAAATAAATTCAACTTTTATTCAGTATTCAAAACATGAAAAAAATCTAGTTGAAATTCTTTTTGAGTAAGTTAATCTTCCTTCACAGAGAAAAAAAACATACATTATCAATAATATTTCAGCTGAAAAATAGGCTGAAGTAAATATGGATTCCTTCTCTTTGTAGACATTATTACTTCACAGATTATATTTTCATGCCACCAAGCAAGAATGAAGCCCAGTGCAGAATGTCATACTGAACACCACCTTGTCTGTTGCAAACTCAGCTTTCATTTCAAGCCAGACCTTTATGGCTGGCAGTCTCCAAACAAGATACAAGTGTGGATTTCTAATCAAAGCTTGAATCCCAACAGGAGCTCATCAGCTGTCTGGAAGATGCTTCCCTAAGGTCTTAAAGGATAACATGAAATAGGTTATTTTAGAAAACTCCAAATGTGTTCAAGGCTTTTCCATAAGAAAACCTGTGATTGGTTTGAAGAAAATGTCCCAAACTTGATAGATCTACTATCAAAAAAGAATACTGCACACTAAGTACACCTGATGTAGTCATTGTTGTTATGCATATATCTCTGCATAGACTTCTCTAGCCAGCTGAGACCCTGTAGCAATTGTGGAAAATCTACACAAGTCCTTATTCGAGAAGCCAAGCTGTGACAGGAACATGCTCAACTCAGACACCCAAGCATGGCACTGATAGCATATGTAAATGTTGTTGGCAGTGGGGGTAATTTTTTGCAAGTATTTTCATTGGGGAAAAATGTACCTGCTTAGAGGCAAAAAGAATAAGAAAACTATCCCAATCCCAAGTAGTTGAATATAAAATGTTTTTGATAAAGTGGAAAGAATTAAGACAAAAATGTGAAATACATCAAAATATTTTTTAGTAAAATCAGAACTCTTTTCATCAAAGCATTAAATATGAAGAGAGAAAATGATAAACTATTCTCAAGACAATAATGATTATTTTTCAAAAGTCAAAGAGAAATTCCAGAGTATCTTACTATCCAACTATGAACAACACTTTTGATTACAGTATTTTAAATAATTTTAACAACAAAAGTACAAAACAGAATTAGCATCTTTGAGAAACTATGAATATCTGATTATAAAAATTAAAACTCATATATTCACTGTTGTCATTCCTCTCTCTCCAAGGAATATGTTCCAACAGCCCAGCAGGTGTCTGAAGCTGTAGATAATACTGAATCATATAGTACCGTATATACTCAAGTATAGTGCTAGATTTTATGATCATTTTTTTTACATAAAAATATAGTGGGGTCACACTATACATAGGTAATGTTTTGAAGAGGTTAAAAATCATGTATTTTCAGTGACCAGTTTACCCAGAGAAATTTTTTTAGGAGAAGTTAAAATTTATGCAAAAAATTCTGGCCTCAAACTATACATGAAGTCAGCTTATGCATGAGTATATATAGAGTTTTGTTTTTTTTATGATGCACACGTATATACTGAAATTTTTAATGAATTTGAACATATTAAAAATAATTTGAATGGCTGACTAAATTTTTGAAGTAAAGGACACATGTACATATATATGTGCGTGTGTGTGTTTGTGTATGTATTGAATTTTGGAATATATTGAGATATATTTTGAGTTTAAATTTTTATCATCAGATGTTTCAAAAGTATCACAAGGATGCTATTTCTATATTTTTTGTTAATTATAAAAAAAAACAAGCTACAATAAATGAAATAACACTCCACATCAGAGTCAGTATTTTAAATACTTTTAATAACATCCTCCCCATTAAAAAAAAGGTTATAGAATTAGAACTCTCGTAGAGCTATTTGACCATCTGATGGTAAAAATTAAAACACACACACACATACAAATATATACTTATACATGTGTATATATGTATATATATATATATATATATATATATATATATATATATATAATGTATAAATATATATATATATATTATGTATATATATATATATTATGTATAAATATATATATATATATTATGTATATATATATATTATGTATAAATATATATATATATATTATGTATAAATATATATATATATATTATGTATAAATATATATATATATATTATGTATATATATATATATATATACATATTATGTATAAATATATATATATTATGTATAAATATATATATATATATATATATATATATTATGTATAAATATATATATATATAATGTATAAACATATATATATATATATTATGTATAAATAAATATATATATATATATATATATTATGTATAAATATATATTTATATATATATTATGTATAAATATATATTTATATATATATTATGTATAAATATATATTTATATATATATACATTATGTATAAATATATATATATATATACATTATGTATAAATATATATATATATATACATTATGTATAAATATATATTTATATATATACATTATGTATAAATATATATATATATATACATTATGTATAAATATATATATATATATACATTATGTATAAATATATATATATATATACATTATGTATAAATATATATATATATATATTATGTATAAATATATATATATATATATATATTATGTATAAATATATATATTATGTATAAATATATATATATATATATTATGTATAAATATATATATATATATATTATGTATAAATATATATATATATATATTATGTATAAATATATATATATATATATTATGTATAAATATATATATATATATATATATTATGTATAAATATATATATATATATATATTATGTATAAATATATATATATATATATATTATGTATATATATATATATATATTATGTATAAATATATATATATATATTATGTATAAATATATATATATATATATATATTATGTATAAATATATATATATATATATTATGTATAAATATATATATATATATATTATGTATAAATATATATATATATATATATATATTATGTATAAATATATATATATATATATATATATATATATT
Source organism: Acanthosepion esculentum (assembly GCA_964036315.1). Classification (NCBI taxonomy): domain Eukaryota; kingdom Metazoa; phylum Mollusca; class Cephalopoda; order Sepiida; family Sepiidae; genus Acanthosepion; species Acanthosepion esculentum. The sequence continues at coordinate 6,118,989 of OZ038504.1, forward strand.
ATGTATAAATATATATATATATATATATTATGTATAAATATATATATATTATGTATAAATATATATATATTATATTATTTATAGATATATAAATAATTGTATATATATCTATATATATGCATATATATATATGTATATATATCTATGCATATATATATATGTATATATATCTATGCTTATATATATATATATATATATAATCATGTATATTTCTATAATTATATATATATATATATATATATATAATCATGTATATTTCTATAATTATATATATATATATATATATATACATACATATATATATATACTTATATGCAAATATATATATACATATAAATATATATATATATACATATAAATATACATACATATATACATATAAATATACATACATATATACATATAATTGTATATATATAATCATATATATTTCTAGAATTATATATATATATATATATATATATATATATATATATCACAAATAAGAGAAAGAACAGATTGAGTAAGAATCCACAGTTCTTAGTGTTTACTTTTTTTAAAAACTGCTTAATACAAAGTAGAGCAAAGTAGTGTTAGAACATTATTATTACATTTTTATTATTGTAATGTATTATAATAAAATATTATAATAATATAATTATATATATATGTGTATATATATATATATATATATAAAGTTTTTGTGACTTAGCTGATTTGTGTTACCTTAGGCATTTTGACTCAAGGGTTTTGTAGGCAGACTGTAGTCACTCCCCGTATCCATGCATAATAGGCCCCAAACTGTTATCAGATGACTGAAACAGTGGGTGATATGAACCCGTGTTTACTGTTAAAATCCGTTCATTCTTTAGAAAGCTATATATGAAAAAACTTTATTAATTTAACACAATAAACAACAATAACAAATAATAATATAGAACAATTATAACATGGTATAATGAAAGTTATATGATGGATAGAACATTCATTCTTGCCACAGAATTTAGCAATCCCTTCATGCAATTTTTTTTATTTCACCATGAAGCCAAGAAATTACAGTTTTTAAAGACATACTTTATCACTTCTCTCTTGTATATCTAAACTGCCAGCATCCCAACTCTTACACTTGAGTACCATTATTGAGTTAAACTCTATTTCTGATGTTAACTATGGCTAACTAAAACCATGAATAAGAGAAATCACTGTACATCTTTAACATTTTAAATATCCATCATAAACTACTGATTATGTTATCTGGAATTACAGTAACATTTTCTGTAACTGATGACAATCTAATTTAACTTCAGACCTAAAAACATTACATACTATATTCTTCTACACTTATAGATACAAAATGTTTTTTAAGGTTTATTGTACAATCCTCATCAATGAGATAATTTTTACATTTTGTTCCATTTCTACTGTAAAGAATAGAAATCTATAAACAGTGAGTATAAAGTAATACTCTTTGAAAAAAGTAGATTAAAATAACTCACCAGGTTTATAATCCAAAAATGAAAGATCTTTAAAACTAATCATTTTTCTTCATTGAAAACACAGTTTTAAACTAGTCATACAGTTCAGTTCCATCCAGGAGCATAGCTGTGCATTGCAAAGATTGAACAAATAATGACTTATCAAAGTTTGAGTAAAATAAGATGTATTATAGTAATTCACAGTGTAGGTAAAAATCAATAATCTAGGTAAAATCAATAACTTGGTATAATCCTTAAACTTGGCCTATCTATTTTAGAATCTGAGTTTCATACAAGTGATTGCAAATTAAAATATGGATTAACTGAAGATAAAATGAAAAGAATTCTTAAATTACAAACAAATACTAAAAAAAGTTCTAAAAATGTTTGTTTGCATCACAAGATCATTAACACAGATGCTCATTACTTATCAAAACACCTTTGTGCTAATAAAAGCTATAATACAGCTCAAGAGGATTTTGTAGATAAGCTATAATGAGAGATTTTTAGAAGATTGTTCGTCAAATATAAAGCCTTAATCTGGTTATAAATAATCTCACTTGTTTCTCTGTATTTAGATCTCTTTAATTATTGGAGAATGTAAAAGGTATATTTGGTTTTAGAGTGTAAACCTACAACCATCACTTTTGCACAGACCTCACTTTCTATTCCAATTCTTGTTTGTGTTGGTGTGCACAAAAACTAGGAAAAGCCTGTTATATGTTGACAAGGTAAATGGGAGCTGAAAATATGACAAAAACATAAATCCTACCTTTATTATATAAGGTTATTTATTCATGGATTCAACTGACATAGTCTGGGAGGTAAGTAGGTAGGTGACACTAGGGACATCTTTGTTGCTAGTTTTGCCTTTCTGAAAGAATAACAGACCAGATCTTCCATTCAGCCAGTGAGAACTTCAACTGTCCCTCTCCTCATCTCTGACTACAACTATCTCTACATTTTGACCATCACTGCTACTCACTGCCTGTTGTCATAAATCGGACTCTTTACATTTCCAACTGATGACTTGATCACCCTTTAATGGTCAGTGACGTGATTTTGCCTATATAATCCTGTGACTGAAATGCCCTACCTTCTGGTCATATGGCATTTGATCCAGAAAATTTTCATTTAATTATTTATTTGCTTCACTTCACTTGTGGACAGCTGATGACTGCTTTGAAAACCTCATATCTAGACTTCACCATAGGTCATAAAACACCAGCCCCGTAGTCAGTCACATGTAAAATAATTTAGAGCCTACTTGACTTTGTAGTTATCTGGATCACAGCTGGATCCCATTGTGTCACAAAAGAAAAAATATTTTGTTTTTGACATTAACTTTATTAACATCGTATTTACTGTTTTGTTCCACTATTTTCTGTCATATTTTAAGCAGCTTCATAATTCTGTCCTGATAAAACTGTTTATCTTTCTCAGAAAGCATCTATTATCAGAGACTTTTGTAGTCTTCCAAGGAAGTGAACATTTTTTAGGGAATTTTCTAAAAACGAAAAGATGAGAATACAAAGGATACAATATCTGCTGAAAGTTGCAGATAAATGATCTGAAAACTAGATACATAACATAAGATGCAGTGCTAGGAACATTTTGACAATTAAAAAATACATGTCGATATGACAGATACAGTCAAAAGCTAGCTTTTTAAATGAAGTTAAATTTAAATGTTCCTAATGTCAGTATTTATATTTAGTATAAAATTGATTAATAAATTAACAAATTATGTTACTGATGCTCACATTGCTAAGTATTTTTTTTCATTTCTTTGTGTAATCTAACTAGCAAGTAAGAAGGAGAGAGATGGGGAGTATACTGTAGAATAATGACTAGCAAAGTAGTCTAGCAGACCATTTTTTGATCCTCATGATTACTTTTCTAATTCCTGATTTCTGTGAGTATTTTCATCAGCTTTAAAACAGTTTAAAATGTTCCAAAAGTGACAAAATTTTAATACTTGTTTCTACCATTATTAACATCTGAAACAAAAGGTACAAGTAGTATTGATAATAATATATATTATTATAATAATAATAATAATGATAATAATAATAATGATAACAACAACAACAATAATAATATAGTGAAGGTATAGTGTCTAGATATCTACATACTTTTTAATCATTTCACTCCAATTAAGGCAATAAAACTACTAAGATGCAAGGTATTATATATAATAAACTTTGGAGCAACAAGCTATAAAAAATGAAATCTTTATAGTGTATCTGCTGGAGAGCAATGGTTAACATGTACATCTTGCAGACCTTTGCTCATAGACAGTTCAATCCCCCCTATGATGGAGGTGAGGGTACAAAATCCAAGATGTTATGATTACCACAGTACTTTTGAATTTTCATCACACTCCCACCCTATTTGGAAATTTGTTATTTTCATACACCCTTATTAAAATATTTTGGGAATATTTTAGTGAAACACTACATGTATTTTAAGTGATTTTCTTGTCTAATATTCCTGTGTTATGGAGATGGATCATGTAGCTAGTGTACTTGAGATGACAACCCTTTAAGTAAACAATTTCATATTCAGTTGGTATCAAATCAAGTACTGGACCCAGGACCAGTAGACACTATCAGTTTTTTTCTGAAATTTCAGTAAATATTCAGCTACTAAAATGGTGGTACCAAATGGTATTTTCACCTATTCTGACTGAGTACATGTGAACCAATTTCCTGGTACCCACTTACATTTAATTTTGATCAAGTTTTTGAATCTCTGTAACTTTCAAATTTTTCAATCTTGTATTAAAAATGAAAATTAGCTCTTTAGTCTGTGTCATTTTGTTTCATCATTACAGAAAGTAAAATTTCACTATTTTCTAGCTGTTTCTAGTAATGCAATTACAGGTATACATATGTTTGTGGTCAGAACAGTTGTTGTAACTACTCATATGATTGTTCCTACCATTGTGTAGTGCTTGCTATGGCATCACCTTTCCATTCACCCAGTTTTGTCTAAATCTGTCTTCAAGGACAGACTTTACCGTTTTTACTTGATTGTTTGCATTACTTTTATTTCCTATAGATATTCAGGATTATTTCATTGGAACATTTTTTCCATTATTGCAAAAGAATGAATGCAATTCCTCAGAAAAATCACAAAGTCCACTGTACTCACATGCAGCTTTGCCAGGTTCTCCCCCAGACAGGAAAGGTCAGTTGCTTTTATAGCAGTTTGTTGTACCCTTTATGTGTGTGTCTACAATTGATTACATTATTGCTAGCACAACATTCAGTCCAAAAACAATTCAGTCCTACGTCCCTTGAAGAGCAATGTGGAATGGTTACAATGATTTGTGTACACATAATTGCAAGTAAACCTTCTGCGGGTAAAGGACAGAGACATTGGACCCTTTTTACTGTCACTCCTTCAAATTCTATGCATCAGATGTTTAAGCAGCAATATACTTAATCAGGTTACAGTAATCCAACACAAGATACACATTCCCCTTCTCATTCTCAGACTGCTAGGAGGACCTATTTCTTTTTTGGGGTATGGTAGCAACCTTCCATTGTTTAGCCATGTCCTTTCTGACTTGTTTGAACACAAGATACTCATACACTGTATTTTTCAGTTGCTCTGGCAGGGGGACCATTTGTCCATTTCCAGATTTATGTCTCTCTGTCAAGTTCACTGTTAAAATCTGGTTCGTCAATTTTAAGGGCTTCACATATCTTGCCTGATCTGGTTATTCAAACTTCATCCAACTTTTCAATGATGTTCATCCTTAGGCTCAGGTCAAATCCCAGCAATTTACTGTCCATTACTAAGACTTAATTTAACTGGGTTCATGTCATCTATTTTAAGCTATATGGTACCAATTCCTCAACTTTTCAGGACCTCTCAGCTGGGCATCTGTACATTCAGGTACTTTTTGCACCAGACATGACACTCAGAGTTATTCATGAGGGAGCAGGAACAGCCCATATCCATCAATGCTGTACATGATCTCCTCTTTATGTGCATCTTTATCGCCAGGAGTGCCTTATTTATTTCTATTTTGTGGAGGAGAATGATGCCATTGTCTTGTCCCCTTGTCCATTTCCCTGACACTGTGCAGTAATGTGACCTAGTCCTTGGCATCAAAAACACCATACTTTTTTGTGGGTATTTGTGAATGGCTAGCTATTCATCTTGACAATGATTAGGTCCAGAGCACTTGTAACAACTGATGTTAGTAGGACTCTTAGTGCAAGGTATGGGAACCTAGAGTAGCTGCCATGACTGGATCTTCAGTTGTCATTTCATCTTTCATAATATGGGCCCTAGTCTAGTTGACTTACATTCATCTTATCCATTCTCTATGACATTTGCAGTGTTTGTTTCACATGGTATGCCAGCTATGCGATAAAAGCACAAGCCAAACCCCATTCTGATATTCACTCAAACAGTGTAGTAGGTCTGCAAGATATTCATCGACAGACTCTCCAGAGTGTACATGATGAGGCATAAACTGTTTGTAAGCCATGAATTTGTCTGTTACAAAAGCAATTTGTAATGTTTTCTTTATTTCTGTGATGTCTGACTTCTAAGCTGTTGATACACAGTGGAAGAATATGTCCCAGTCTTTTTATCCTGTACATTCTGTAAACAAGTTCTACTTTTTCAAGTCATTCAAGTATGGGGTGGGCTCATAGTTCTACTGCTGAATTCCGGAATCAGTTTCAGGTCAGATGAGTTGTCTGCAATATCTTAAAGGTCACCAAAATAGCTTGTAAAAGAACATATGCAATTCCTCAGAAAGTCCACTGTACTCACACACAGCCTTGCAAGCTTCATTATTTAGGATTTAACACAAGATCAGTTTAATGTGTGGAGCCTAAGTACATGCCCCCCAGGCCAGGTCCAAAAATGTCTCAGTCCTCACAATTGTCACTTGCACTGTCATCAGTATTACTACTGATTCCCTTCTTTAGTGCAATAAGGGAGGTACTGTTGTGAACATCTGTTTTCCAGGACCAGGCACCTATCAATTTTTTGATTGCACTCTGCTTGAAGACATAACTGAGAGATGATAAATGGAACCTCACAAGATTCTCCCCTAAGCAGGAAAAGTCAATTGCTTTTATACCAGTTTGTTGCATCCTTTTTGCTATTAGGGGAGCATCGAAATGGATTAGCCAATTTTTCTATGCAATGCATTCCACACGGTGACACTTCAACCACAAGTGGTTAAAAGTAGCTTCATTCAGGGGAGAGGCATTTTTCTTTGCTTTTCTTTTTTCCTATAAAACGGCATGTGACACATAAGCATTTTGGCCTTCAGAGCATGTCACCATTTTCTTCTGTACAATACTGGAATATTCTCTCCACTCAAAGGAATTAACTGATCGATCTCTCTCTTCCAGGTGTAGGTTATCATGACGCTTGGCAACTTTTTGTTTGATATCTCAGATGTGCATTATGGTGATTATTCTTGGAAAGATAGTTTCCTGTTACCACCTTTTATGTGACCAGTTCATTTCTTAAAAAAAATAAAAACTTGTAAAATCTAAAGATTGCCATTTAGAGTAAACCTTCAATACCAGAGGAAGCTGCTTATTAAGATCATTTTCAGACAACATCTTTTAGATAACAATAAGTAGCTGATAATATTAAACAAAATAATAAAAAATAGAACAATTTTTATTCATTGTTAAAAGTTTTGTTATAAACGAGTTTACATTATATAAAATTAATCATTTCTTTAATCATTTCAAATAAAGTTTTTTGGGGCCAAATGATTTCAATAGTAATAACTGCTTGACAAAATTATATGTGATTACAGGGTAATTGAGAACAAATTATGATATATAAAGAAAACATCAGTATATTTAAAAAAAAAAACGTTTCTACACATGTTCAATATGAGAAACATGTTATTCAATAAAACTACCCTCAGCCTCAATGCAGTCTGAGAAATGACTTCACATCTGGAGCAAGTGGTTCTTGTTCACGTGGCCTGTCATGTCCATAATCACAGCCTTCAATGAGCTCTTGCTACTATGAGGCCATTGGTTGGTAACCTTCTCAATGATGTCTCAGATGTAATAGTTCTGAGGATTCAAATCAGGAGATGTAGGAGGTCATATGTTGAGGGTGATATGATTGTATCTTTGGCCAACCTTTCTTGGATAATGTGAACCATTTAAGAGAGAGTACAGTTGTACTTGGACATTCCAAGGTTTGACCACTGTTCCAACACCTTGAAGTAAATGGTGTATTAATGTCGATGCTCTGTAGGAAGATATTGAGTGTCATAACATGAATTTCATTGCTCATAACATCCAGGATCATTACCGACAATGTAAATGTGTTATGCATCACCATAAATATCACCATATGGTCAACACAGAACTAGCAGTTCACCTTACCAATTTCAAGAAGATATATCTCTAAATCACTGTTGTAAGTAGCTACTGCCATAAGTAGAGTGTGCTTTTTCATTTCCTATATAAGATTGTAAATTACCATGTTAATGCACTTAATATGTCTGAAAGAGAAATGAGATGCCATGTAACATTGTTAAGTCATCTTACATTTATAGCCAGCTGAAGGACAGTTTTCAAATACCTGGCATATCCTGTATAATAAAAGTCTTTCTCCGTAAAATGTACTTAACTATGTTATATATGCATGTTAAACCTGTAAACTCTCCTATGCAGCATTGGCTCACAGCCTCAACATGCTAAATGTTGTTGCTATGGTTTCCTTAGCAAATAGGTTTTGCAAGCCTCACATGCAACAGATTTTCAATTCAGAGCTGTCCTGGACTGATTGCCAACCAAAGTTAGAAAGTCCAGTCTTCTTTGCTATTAAACCATAGCAGAGCAAGAAGAGATGACTTGATGCCTCTTCTATGGGCATTTGTGTGAAAATGATTGTAACGGCTTTGGCAGAAATTTGAACTCAGCACAAAACTATCACTTTCTATGCTGATAACTATTATATCTCTTACAAATCAACACTTCAATAATTAACTATGGAAATAGCAATAATCTATTTTTTAATTTTATACTAACTATATTGAGTAATTCAAAAGCTATTTTTTTAAATTGCCATATCCTTCTGGATATAGGTGAACATGACTCTTCACAGACTTATTTACATTAAATATGGGAAGTGCCATGACTCCTCTGGAAAATAGTGGAATGATTTCCCATTGCCTTCTCTGTGATTTTGAATTTAGAGTAATCTTTCTCCTAGACTGAATGTCAACCAAGGCTAGAGAGTTCAGTCTACACATTATTTAATCTATAGCTGATGTGAAGGAAGAGAAAGATTCATGCCTTTCCCAAGGGTATGAAAATGAATGGAATAGACTGGGGCAGAATTTGAACTTGGCTTACTGATTCTACTTTCTGTGTCAATAATTGTTGCCATAACAGTATCACAAAATAGCATTAGAAACATTTAAATTCCTTGGAAGACTACAAAAGGTACTTGAACAGTTACTTCTTCAGAAAGATAAAAAAAAGTTCTGGGAGGATGGAATTATAAAGTTGCCTGAAAATGGCAGAAGGCAATGGAGCAAAAATGATTTTGTTCTGTAATGTATTTTTTTTTTTTAAAAAGATAATGTTGTCTTATTTTCATTTAATAATGTAAACAGATTCTTTTGGTTAGCCAACGATAGTATTATAAACCAGAGAAATAATAGTTCCTGTTTTGGTATTATAAGTAATATAATATATTATTTCAAGAGTTCTTTGAACAATGAAATGTATTCTTTGTGCTGCTTATGTTGTTATTTTGTCTGATCCTTTGTTTCTTCAGTCATACAATCCATAAGAAAAGAGAGGTGCTTAATTTTACAAAAGTAGATTGTAAACAGAATATGGTAAATAATATACCAAATACCTTAGTTCATTCCCTACAACAAAACACGTGCACACACATAATACTATACATAGCCACCTGTGTAGCACTTCAATTCATATACAGACATGCTGTTCATTTTCCCGTCAGTTAAGCAAAGAAATCCATACCAAATTGACATCCTAACTCGCTTGAGTCATTCATCTTATAAACATGACATAGGCCTCTTCTTTCAATTTTCTCATTCTTCATTGAAATTCCTTGTTTTATTTGGCACTTATCTTAAACAGATTAAATGAAGACCATCTCTTTTCACATATAATCTATCATCTCAGATTTTTTTACCTGCCTTTTGGAGATTACTTATATTAGTAAATGTTTACCTTGTCTGTCAATTAATATTTTGAAATATTTCCCTCCAAGACATTCTTATTCAAACTCATTTACTTATTAATTTTCTCAAGAAATTCCAAGCTGTACAATTCCATATTGTATCTTCTGTGCTATTCTCTTAATCTTTATATACTTGGTAGTAAAAATAAAAATGACTTTGCATTGCAATCTTAAAATGTATGTACAGTTTTCTTTCTTATTTATAACGAGATGAATTTGCATTGCGATTGAATATTCATCAAAACAAACATTTATTATATCTTAGCATTTCTTACACCCCCCTGCTTATTATGTCTTAGCATTTCTTCCAACACCTACTTCACTATTCAATCCCCCTCCCCCCACCTTGTATTTGGGACTCAAGAGTACTTGTTATATAAGAGGAACATTCCATTGCCAATTCAACAAAACCAGAAAAGAGTGAATGTCTGAAGAGATTGTCATCAACCTCAAATGTCAGTTGACCAAAACTTAACTTATTTACTGGAATTTCATTTCATTATGAACAGATTCTATTACACACTCATGAGTAACAAAAAAAAAAAAAAAAAAAAAAAAGCAAGAATAATTAATCCAAGAGCTAAAGATTAAGAAATTTTAGTTTAGGATTTAATTTAATTATAAAAGCAAATACATAGGGAATATCTAGTGTCACCTCTAAGGGGGTGGTGGTAATAGTGAGGATGCTGGTGTCATAGACAAATATTATTATGTACTGAGTTCAAGTCTTACTTGATCCTCTGCACTTATAGCCTTGTATCTAATTTAGCTAAGTACTTAGCAGAACTTCTATGAATTAATAGTCAGCAAGTTATTCAAGTAGGCCATTATTACTGTGTAATGTGCTTAAGTCTTACTGAGTGCTCTACATCTGTGGCCTTGTGTCAGACATACTTATTAGTATCTTAGTATTTCAGTTGGCTAATAGTCAGCAAGTAATTTGTAGTGAGTTTGATTCTGACTAGATCCTTTACATTTGTAGCCTTGTATCAGACTTAGCTCAGTAAATACCTACTATGAGTACATCAGTAGGTTAGCAAATAATTCAAATAGGCCATTATTACGGTATAGTGTGTTCACTTCTTACTAGGTGCTCTGTACTTGTCGTCTTGTGTCTGATTTAGACACACTTAACAACTACCTACAGTAGATTAATTTGGATGTACATTTTTAGTAATTAAAAAGACCAAATGGAAATATTGCAAATTGAGATATAGGATTCTTCAAATCAGCTGCTGTTCAAAGAAACTTGGTATCAATACAGAGCAAGTACTGGCTGCCAACAGAAGTAGCATTGAAACGTGTTTTGCTCTAATTCAGTTACCAGCTGTTGTTGCCCCCCACCCTGGCAAGCTCACAGACCAACATAGCATTTCATATACAGATAGGTCATGGCAAAAATTCCTTTGCAAAGCAAGTGGAACTGGTTCTAGTTCCTTGAGTACAATTTATGATATCTACATGTAATTTTTGATTTAATTCATTTCTCCCATCCATAAATAGGGTGAGAGCAGTGTGGTTTTGTTAAAGACACTGGAACAAGAAATGTGATCTTTATGATAAGAATGCTATCAGAGCAAGCAATACAAATGCAAATGAATGTATACTTATGTTACATAGACTATACTAAAGATATTTGAAAAAGTATGACACGAAGATCTATTTGAACTGTTAGGAAAACTTGATTTATTTGAGAAAGATATTAGAATAATCTGGAACGTTTAATGTGAACAAACTGCCAGCATCCAGATAAGAAATGAATTCTGCAAGTACATGAAAATAGAAAGAGACATAAGACAAGGATGCATTTTCTCATCAGATTTATTTAACCTATACAGTGAAGGAATCCTAATGGAACTACAAGTCTTACCATGATTTATTATTGGTAGACATGATTTTAACTGCATAAGATATGCAGATAACTTCATGATGATGACAGATACAAAAAAACTGTAAGAACTATTAGACAGGGTAGTAAAGAAAAGCAAGATAAAAGGACTAATCATCACTTGTAAGAAGAGAGAATATATGGGTGGACAACTGAAAATACAAATTGGACACGTCAGAGTCAAGTATATAAATTTAACTATCTAGAAAGGGTTATAATTGATGTTAGAAAATGTGAAACAGAAATTGGAAGGTTCATGGGGATAATGAAAAGATGCCTTTGAAAAGAAATTTAGTTAGAAAAAATAAAGAAAAGAATGAGGAACTGTTACGTAATATCAATCCTTCTATATGACAGTGAATGCTGGACAATTTCCATATAAAGAAGAGATTTGAGGTGACAAAGATGCTATACAGAAACATGTTGAGAATACCTTGGACATAACATATGACGAACAAGAAGTTTTAAGCAAAATGGGAACAGGAAGGTCCATTTGTGCTTAGTATCAGAAAGAAAATGTTAAAATTTCTGGCATACATAATGGGGAAAGAGAGCTTGGCGAATTTTACACTCACAAGTAATATAAAGCAGAGGGAAACATACAAGTTTGTGCTAAATGAATAGCAGAACAGGGAGGGTGAAGAATAGTAAAGAAAACACATTTCTTAGAGTTACAAAGGATGGGAAGTTGTGGAGAGCCATGATTTCCCACTGTTTGCTAGCAGATAAGGTGCATCCTTTATGAATAATTTACCTCTGAATTTCTGAGACAAAGAAATATCAATATTAATATTATATATTCTATGTTAATATATGCAGTGTGGACACAGATTTCAAAACTGAATAGCAACAGACTATTTCATGTTTGAATGCAATCTTAAGGCTATCTATATATGTTAGTCATTTGCACAATGACTAACATATATAAATAGCCTAACCCTAGGGTTACAAGTAGCAGGGGCCAGTTATTTCTAGTTAATTGTATTATTCTAACAGCTCTTGAATAGACAGGAATAGTTGTTTTAAATTATAATGGCTATTGATTAGAACTTTATTGTGAGCCAGAAAGTGGTTATTTTATAACTGTTGTATAGGGTTGTCAACTTTTAAACCACTTTTCATTATTTACTTACTACTTTTGGAGGATATTTATATATCTTCAATATTAAACTAAACAGCTTGTTCATTTTATAGGGATGTCCTGGGTATGATGATAAAATACATCCATGTCCTGTGTATGACAAACTACATATGCGTCTTGGGTATGACGATAAACTACATCCACATCCTGTGTAACACGATAAACTACGTCCAACAGCAAGGCCTCTGATCAGGTTTTGAGGAGCGTGGAACCATCTCTTAATTGCTAGTGTTCCCAGGTCCACCCTGATCCAGGGTGGTAGCACCTGTTAGGGTCCCAGCTATGGGCAAATAGTTAACCCCGAAACTGAGTTAAAAATCATTATAAAAGTGTAAAAATAAGTTTTAATACCAGAAATAAATTTTTGAAGAAACTATTACCAGCAATACGTTTTTGAAAAAAAAAAAAAATATTACCAGAAATACATGTTTTAAAATAATATTACCAGCTATACATTTTTGAGGAAAAAAATATTACCAGAAATAGATTTTTGACAAAACAAAATATTACCAGGAAAAAAAAAGTTGTCGGCATTAAATAACCCATTGAGATTGATATGTCGTAAAACACAACAAACCAAACCATTTTATTGAGTTTTGGGTAGACTGTTCTCGTTCTAGTGGAGGAGGATTAATATTAGTTAATTTGTTATTTTGTGTATTTCTGCCTTTATGAAGACATTTCTGTTCATTTCACTAGATTCTATTGCCTGAACCAGGGATTGAACTCATGACCAATACTTATATCCATGAGTGAAGTGTAGGGTATCTGATAGTTAAGCATCTTATTTAATAAATACCAAATATAAAAGAATTCTCCTTAAAAAGAATAAAATTGTTACTTCCAATCATAAAAGAAGGTTTGCAAAATACATCCTCCTCCTCAATTTATAGACAAAACACAAAGATGCAAAATTGGACTTTTTTCCTAGTCAAGATAGGCCACTTCTTGGTCTCATTGTTCTGGTCTTGTCTTGAAGCAAGAATGCTGCAATCAATCACTTGTCAGTATTCTCCTTTTTGTGTGTTAACACCATTCTTAGTTCGTGAACTTTTTTTCCATATTACTTTTCTCATTACTGTTGCTTTGCCTTGAATATATTGTTTGCATGCTTAATATTATTTTTTTGTCTGTTCTTTTCTTTCTCTTGTTATTGTTTATTACCAAAGTTTGTCTATTCTGTTGGTTGGGCAGTTCTATCATTTATATTTAACCATGGTCACTTAATCTACAGGTTACGGGCTCTGAAATAGAGCATTTCAACATTGATGAATCAAAATATGAACTATGTGAGATAAAACTTTTAGGATACATGAGAATCCAAAAATTACACAAAACAATCTTGGCACCATTTTGAACATCCCAACGACAACGAGTACTGTGAAAAGAATGCAAACATGTTTGCCAAATTAATTTCTCAATGATCAAAGCCTGTTTCTTATTATGAGAGAAGTCACTGACAATGATAGAAAATAATACAAATTTTGAGAAAGCACTATTTATCAAAAGGAAAACCGAAAATATTTTTCCTTTTATACTGAATTAACCTCCCTACGAAAAGCAAGAGCTGAGAGTATTACCAATTAGATTATTAGAGCGGAAAATGCAGCAACTTTATTAAAAAGCTCCAGAGAAATTATTAGCAATAGCTTATTAATAGCCATGGTCCTAAAAGGCTTTCTATCATAGTTTAAACCATTTACAACTATTATTAATCAGGAAGACAAACTAGTAATGTTAAGTGAATTTAAAATAGCATTGTGAAGCTTGAAAGAAAGTGAAAAAATGATTGAGGAGAATAACCCTGAAAATGCAAAGGCCAAGACCAAAGCCACACACAAATAATTTTCCTAGCGACTTTGCATATGGTAAACCAGGTCATAAAATCTCTGACTGCTGAAGTAAAATTTGGAATTATCCAGCAAATAATTCCTCCCTCAAATGATATAAATCCAGCCCATGAAACAAAGATATTATTTGCTATGTTTATCGCAAGCCTGGACATAAAAGTACTGAGTTCAGAAGCAAACAAAAGCCCATTTTACCAAAATGTCGAACACGTTTCAAAAACTGAAAATTCATTCCTATTTTTGATTGGACTAGATGCCATTTTGAACAAAAACGGTTTACTTGTTGATCGTGGAGCCACAACCCATGTTAATACTGATGAATCTAAATTTATTAGTTTCATTAATGATTTTAATTGAAAAAATCATCATATTGAACTGGCTGATGACAGTAGAACAAGTAATGCTTTAATTGACATGGAAGGAAATATATGAGATTACATTTTACAGGATGCTCTTTATATCCTTACATTTAAACAGCATATATTCTCAGTACAAGCTGCTACCAAAAAAGGGGCTCCTGTAAAATTTGGCCATGATTACTTGGAACTTGTCTAACCTAATGGTGTAAAGTTTGACATAAAAAGAAATGGATGCTTGTACTGTTTAAATACTGCACTAACCTCTAAAACAATGGCACTAAATTTGTGGACATTATAAAACAAGAAGTTGTGGAAGGTATAATTACCGATAAATCAAATTTAAACTGTGAAATATGTATCCAAGGCAAAATGGTACAATAATATAAAAAGAACTTACACAACAAATGGGCAGCTAAAATATTAGACCTTGCGATTTAGCTGGCCCAATAGAGCCAAGATTTTTGAATGGCTTCAAATATGCACTTTGTTTTGTCGATGACTGTTCTGGACTAATCATGGTTTATTTTCCTTAACAAAAGACAATACATTTTTTCATCACAAAGAAATATTTGGCTGACATTGCTCTGTATGGTTCTATGTAATGCCTAAGAAATGATAACAGTACAGAATTCACTTCTGAAAATTTCAAAACTCTTCTAATCAATAATCATATTAAATATGAGAAATTAGCTCCATACTCTGCAAACCAAAATGCTACTGTATAAAGATCTTGGTGATTTCTATTTGAAATGGGAAGATGTCTATTAATTGAATTCAAACTATCCAAATTCTTGTGGTCATATGCTATTATGACTGCTACATATATTAGAAATTAGTGTTACAGTCAAAGAACTGGAAAAATACCTTCAAAATGTTTACAGGTCTCAAACCTTTCCTCGGCACTATGCATATTGTTAAGCCTACATAAAAGGTGGAAATAAATTGGATGCTAAATGTGAAAAAGCAATTTTCATAGACTATAATAAATCAACTCCTGCTTATTTACAGTATATACCAGAAACTAATGTTAAAAGAATCAGGTGTGTAAGGTTAACTGAAAACTTTGAAATATAACGACATGACAGTTTTTTACTTCCAGTTGAAGAAAAATGTTACAATACTTCCTGACTATTTGGGGAGAAAAATCAAGAAAACCAAATTGTACAATCACAAAATTCGATCAATAATATGGGAGATAATCCTGACAGAAGATACCCAAGCAGGTTACAAAAATGCCTGAATATTTAAAAGATTATGTTAAGAATTTGGGCAATGTACTAAATCTGACTATAGACTATTGCTGCTTGGTAAAATATATTACTCAATACTTATATTGAGACTATTACTTCAAATGACTCTATAAAATGGCATGGGGCCATGGAAAAAGAAATAACTGCTCTGAAAATGAATGATGCATATGAATTGACTAAACTTCCAACTGGTAAAACTGTCATTGGGAGTCAGAGGGTTTACACTATCAAAACTTATAACACTAGTAATGAACAATTCAAAACTCAGTTTATTGCAAAAGGTTACTCACAAAAAGCTGGAATAGATTATAATGAAACTTTCTACTCCAGTGTGTTTATTGTCTGTAAGGACTATAATGCAATTAGCAATTCAACATAATTCATTTGTCCACCAAATGGATGTAAAAACTGCATACTTAAATGTGCTGATTGACTATGAAGTATATGTCCAGCAGCCAAAGGGCGATTCTATTACCAGCAAAAACAATGACAATCTTGTATGACAACTCATTATACAAGCTTAAACAAAGCAAGCAAAATTGGAACCAAGTCTTACACACATATTTAATTACTCAAGGTTTCTCCTGCTCCTTAACAGACTCTTGCATTTACACAAAAAACACCTCAAATAAAATACTGATTATCATTTTTTGGGTTGATGATATATTGATTGATGCAAGTTGCAAAAACATGTTTAAATGAACAATTCAAAATGACCAATCTTGGACAGCTTTCTTTTTTCCTAGGTATACAATTTACATTTAACAAAAACTCCATAGAGATGAATCAAACAAAATATATTGGAAAGATTCTAGCCAAATTTGGAAAACAAGATTTTAAACCTTGATCAACATCTTGTGAAATGGATATTAGTATACTGGATGAAAGCAGTGCTGAACCAGCAAATGGAAAATATTACCAAGAAATAGTCAGTAGCCTGATATATATTTTAACTGCCACTTGTCCAAATACATGTTATGTGGTAACAAAATTGTTGCAATATTCAGTGAATCCAACCATGGACCATTTGATAAGAGCCAAACAAGTCTTATGTTATTTAAAAGGCACAAAAACACACTGTTTAGTGTTAAATAAATCTAGTAAGCCCTGAACTTTAAGAGGCTTTTGTGATGCTTATTGGGGAAAATCAAAAGATCACCTCAGTATTACAGGGTATGGTTTCCAATTATCACTAAACAATTCAATGATTTTATGGAAAACGAGAAAACCAGCTACAGTAGTGTTGTCAACATGTGAAGCCGAGTATATGGCTATGGTGGCCACAATACAAGAAACAAAATTCCTTATCTAATTATTAAAAACCACAATTAATTCAAATGAAAATGAGCATGCCACTATCTATTTTAATAATCAAGGTAGCCTATTTCTACTTAAGAACCCTTTCTATCACCAACATTCAAAATATGTAGAAATAAAGTACCACTTTACAAGGACTGAAATTCAAAATGGTACAATAAAATTGGACTATATTGCATCAGATGAAAATGTTACTGATTTATCTAAACCTGTTGTCAGAGTAAAATTAAATGAATATTTTAAAGCTCTAAATGGAGTGCAATACGGAACTTTTTGTTTACCACATTTTTATTCCTTCAGTTTTTTCTTTTCCCTATATTTTTTCTCTTTACCCACTTTTATCAAAAAAGAGAAAAAAAAATTTAAATAAAATGTTTTGAAATACTAAAAGATATTTTTTAATATCTTTTGACATCTCAAAACATTTTATTTTTAATAATAATAATAATAATAATAAAAAGAAATGTTAAAATGGAAATAATATAGTTTTGAAAGATAAAATAAAATATGAAATATTTTATAAAAATGAAATATAAAAGTTGAAAAGATATTAAAAAAAAAGAAGTTAAATATGCAAAACAATTGTAAATGCTTATATATATCTTGTTTGTATTTATAGAAAAGGGGAGAAAGGGAAGGGAAAATGAGTGTGTACTCATCCATTAGATTGAGGGGGTTGTTGGTTCCAATCCTAAAGGAATGACTGTTAAATACTTCCCCCTCCCCAATTTAGAGATGGAACACACAGATGCGTGTCTGGATTTTTTATCCTTGCCAACAAGATGGGCCACTTCTTGGTCTCATCTCAGTTCTGTTCTTGTCTTGAAGCCAGAATTCTACAATCGATTGCTTGTCCATATTCCCCCTTTTGTATGTTAACGCCATTCTTGGTTTGTGAACTTTTTTTCCATATTACTGTTGCCATTTCTTATTACTGTTGCTTTGCCTTGGATATTGTTTGCTTGCTTAATATTATTTTTTGCCCTGTTCTTTTCTTTTCTTTCTCTTGTTATTTATTACCAAAGTTTGTCAGTTCTGTTGGTTGGGCAGTTCTATCGTTTATATTTAACCATGGTCACTTAATCTACAAAAATATAATTTGTTTTTAAAAAAGAAGCAAATTTAAGAAATCTATTTGATAATTTCCTTGCCACGCCATAGTACTTGCCTAATACCATCTATATTTTCGGTAGAATCTCCATTAGAAATTGCTATATAAGACTATGCTTTATTTGCTAAATAAATTTAAATTAGTACATTCATTGCTATTGTGGATACTTGAACCCTTACATATTCCCATTTTTGTTTTTGTTAGAGTCACCATTGGTAATAATTATAAAAATCTACTTATGTTTTATTTTGGTAAAACACCAGCTGAAAGTGAAAAATCACTTGAAGAATTATTAACTTGTCTGAGCATTTGTTATCACTGAATGGGTGAATGGTTTAGCATTGCTCTAATAAAAATAGTTCATTGGAATCCCATTCATTATTCAAATCAAAAACTTAGCCTCTACCTTCCAGCATAAAAAATATTGAGTTGAACTTAAGAATAGGCTTAGTGGTGAAGGAAATTACTGTCTAAGGCTGTTTATACTTTATTTTGGTAAATAAATTTAAATTAACATTTTCATTGCTACCTTGGGTATTTGCACCCTTACATTTTGCTATATAAAGTTACTTATGTTTATATTTTATATTTATTCACTGTTGAATGTAGTTCTTATATGCATCATGTGTCAGTGAACATATTAACAAACTTACCTAGCACGGGCCATTACTACTGTTGTGAGTTTGATTCACACTGGGTATTCCTCCTTCTTACATGCCTTTCTGATTGACTAAACTAAGCTTAGCCTATACCTTTCAACATAAAGAGAAAAACTTAAGCAGAAGCTCAGTAGTGAAGAAAAACTAGATTTCTTTACTGTTTGGACATAATACTTTTGCCAGGTTGCACTTGGCTAATCGTTTTATTGACTTAATAAAAAGAAATAATTGATTTATACAGGAACCAAATCAGCTTTTCAAGTAGAGATCAAATTAATAGCTTCATAAAATTCCTTACATTCTGTTTCTACATAAATTATCAAGATAATTTTGTTACTTACTGAGAATATCATAGTCATGTTCACTGGCTTCAGACAGATTAATTAAAGAAATGTATTTCATAACAGTACAATATATGTAAATTAATAAGCATTCATAAATGCCATATCTGTGTGTGTGTGTGTGTGTGTGTGTGTGTGTGGAATAATGCATAAATATTTAAATCTTTCTTGAGAAGGATTTACATATGATTATAATGCAGTAATTTATAATTATTTATTATAAGATCTGTAGCACATGCTTGAAACTGTGGATAGTAATGCCCCCTGTATATACACTGTATTTTTTATTTTTTATACATGCCTATAATAAAGTTTAATTTATAAATTAGCTTCAATATGAATAACAACATTAAATAATAAAATAGAACATTTATAATAATATACTGTAATAAAAGTTAGGTGATGGATTGAAGATTTGTTCTTACCGTAGATCTTATTAAGCAAAATAAGAGATTAAAAGTAATAACTATTAATAAAATAGAACAATTATAACAATAGACTGTAATAAAAGTTATGAAGTTTCATCTTTATTATAGGTTTTATTAAACTCAGTAGATTTTCTTCTTTCTTTATTAAGTTAATACCTTTCACATATTGTGCTAAAAGAATTAAGAATACAGATTTGGAACCAGTGCACTTAATTTAGTATAGTATAGCATCATTTATCTGAGTAGCAGAGAAAATTGTTATGTAATATCAATCCTCCATAGCAGTGAATATTAGAAAATTTCCTTATAGATGAAAGTTGAGGCAACAGAAATGTGGTTCTATAGAAGGATGCTGAGAATCATTTGAGTAATGAGTAAGTTTTAAGGAAAATGGACAAAAAGAACATACTTAGAATCAGAAAGAGACAGTTGAAATTTCCAGGACACAATGAGGAAAGGAGGCTTGGAATATTTGATACTCACAATATATATTAAAGGCAAGAGAGACAAAGGGAAGCATCAGTGAACCTACCTAACAAGTGTGTGTAAATTTGTGATAGAGGAGCAAGCAGGAGTGATAGTAAAAAGACAAACATTATTTAGAGCTACAACAGATAGGAAGTTGCAGTAAGCAATGATCACCCACGTCTTCAAGGAAAACAGTACATAAAACAAGGACTGTAACAGTTGCATGTTAATAACAGTAATTCTGAGTATACATGTAAGTAACTAAATTGAAAACTCTAGAAATATATGGTTGCGGTAAAAGTTTCTGCAACATAGGATTAGAGAAATCTTTGAAGTAGATTTGTGATTTTGAAATTTTCCTCAGCTTTTTACTGCTTTTGTGTTAAGAATTGATTATGGGAAATGCCAATCTTATTTTGTTTTGCTGTATATCATGACCAAGTACAAAATGTGAATTTAACATTTTATTCTTCATGTTTAATCTGGGAGAAAATGCATTTATAAAAATTATCTATACCATAATCTGTTATATTTAGTGGGTACATGTGTTTGAGTAGACATCCATATTTTTCTTAAAAAGTGAAATTAACATCTACTGGCCAAGAGATTGAAATTCTTATTAAAGAAAATATACCTTTTGACATGAATTAAACCTGTATTTCCTGCAAAATAACCTTTCAAGGCAGGTTTACTTTACTATTAGATTATAACAAGCTATCACAGCAAAATAAGGCTTAATTAACCTACTTTAGAAATGAATATTTTTCTTGGGACATTTCAACTTAACTTTATTTTTGTAATGTAATCAAAAAATGTAATCAAAGCTGATTTTAAGCAATAAATGGATTTTTTAATCCAATTATTTTTATTTCCGTAAATGTTACATTTACTTTGAATACATTTATAGTAACAGGAAATAATGTCAGATTAAAAAAATGTATTAATTGCTCAAAAATATATCACAGTTATCTTATCCAAGAGAAACTTGAAAATCCCAACACAGCATCCATTGAGCTGTGAGGATACGATACTTAAAACCCAACAAAGAGACAAAATGTATTTCTCTGGATACACCCTTATTAATCCATAACATAATGGTTACATAATGGCTTATGAGAGACAAAAGCACACAGAGGACATAGGACAATTTATGGTTAGCTGTTGAAAAACCAGAAAAATGGTCAAAGTCAAAGAAAAAATAAATTAAAAATCTTAAAGAAATTTCATTGGTCTTTGACCAAATTATATTCATTATGTGTGACTCACAGCAGATAATGCTGGTGTGTACTTTGCATCCCATCTTTCAAGGAAGCCATGTGCATTGGCTAGTTGATCTGACTGATAAACTATCAAGTGCAGATTCATACCTCACATGATGTTAGTGAGAAGTGCCTGCATGGAAAAGAACTCTGGCAGATAGATATATAAACACCTACTCCAAAGAGGATTCTTTCATATATACTCATGGGAATGTAGACTCCATATTTGAAAATGGACCCAGGGTCACAAATACTGGCTGAAACTGACTGACAAAGTCTGGATTTGAATAAACAGTAATGTTATATATAAGAGATTTGGTTTTGTGTTTTCATTTGTACATATAATGATAACAATATGTATGTGTGTGCACATATATATATATATATATATATATATGTGTGTGTCCATCCAAATGAGAGAAAGAACAGATGGAGTAAAAATCCACTGTTTGTAACATTTACTTTTAAAAAAGTGCTCAAAGTCACCCCCCCCCCCAGCAAGGTGGGAATGGCACTAGTACACATGGAGTTATAAAGAGTGAAAGTAAGAGAAAAGACTAATTATTGGGAGGATTGAGGAAAGGACAAAAAAGATTAATGGAATTCAAGATAGAAGATGGCGATTGACGTTGCATTTAAAATTTTGAAGATTGTAGTTTTCAGGAAAACAAGTAAACAGAAGAGAGTTCCACTGTTGGGAAGTGTGAGAAAAGAAACTGTTGGAGTAGAAGCGGCAGTTATATTTAACTATTTCAACAATAAAGGGGTGGGACCTAGATGCCAATCTAGTAGAACGTTTAAATTCATGTAATTGGAACACTAAGGAATAAAGCTTGTTAAAACAGTTGCCATGAAAATATTTATAGAAAAGACTGAGAGAAGCCACGCCACATTGATGAGAAAGTGACTGAAATCGAGATGCCAAGTCAGGATCGATTACATTACAGATCCTTCTTTGGATTTTGTTAAGAACCTTGAGATGAATAGCAGGATCACCAGACCAGATATGGCAACAGTATTAAATGCATGGATATATGTACACACACACACACAATACGGTGATACCTTGGCTTAAGTCATTTCAAGTGAAGTCATTTTTGAAGATACATCGGTTTTTCTTAAATATTATATAGAAAAATAAAACTTGCCTTAGGTCATCTTACTTAAGTTTATGTCGGCTGTAAAAAAGTATATAGTATACTTAAAGTATATATATCATAAAATCATCAAAAATTTAAAAAAAACTTTAGCATAATAAATAGTAGGTTCAGCAGATGTTCCTGTTGACAGGTGGCACTCATGCGGTGTTTTCCACACCAACACCAATTTTGAATTCAAACTTGTTTATATCTGTGCTCTGCTGTTGATGTCCTTTCAGTTAGATTTCTATTGTGATTTAGAATACTTTTTTGTCCATGTCTCTGAAGAAAAGTCCCAGTGCAAGTGCTAATGCTAAGCTTAAGTCTATATTGCTGGAAGATAAGATAGGAAATTAATTATTTTATTCAGAATTCTGTATATACATATCATAAATACTGTAAGAGGCAATGGGGGGGTGCTTATTTGCAGTTTATAGTGTGGTTATTTTGACTTAAGTTGTTTTTCAGAAGTGTCCTACCAGCATTTCTTTTTTTCTCAGCAAAAACTACTTGAAGTCTCTTTTGCAGTATTACAGAGAATTAAAAGTTCTTTTTCCAAAGAGAATTATTCCTTGAATATGAAACTAAACAAATAATATTCAATTTACGATTGAATAATTATGGAAATTTATTTATCAAGTTTAACTTAATATTATATGGCTAGCTGCTCCTATCTGAATATGACTGTCTGCTAGAGTGAATAGCTAATTTCTGTTGCAGATGCCTGCTCTGAAATATTTGTGTTTGTTTAACACCCACAGAGCAAACCCGTGTTTTATAATGCAACTATACTGAACAGACCATAGTTACATTTTCTGAGAGAGAGTGCATAATCAATAGTTTGAATAAGGTCAGTATGCTCAAACCCTTGGTCACAGTTACTTGTGATTTCATGCTAGCAAAACCATCAGTGACTTCTGAACTGTTTCATCTACCCAGTTTCACTCACCAAGCTTGGGTCAAAATGTGGGATTGATTTCAAACACTTTCCCATGGTCCTGCACACTATGATCATCTCTTCAATCCAATATTATCAAGAAGTCACTTCCCTGGCAAAAGAAGAGTCTTTCTTGGAAATTAGTTATTACTTTAACCATGCTATTTATTGATGATTGTATATTGAATTCAATGAGTTGCAATGAAAAGTAACTGAAATTAAGTTGGAAGAAATACAAGTCAAAAACTGATGATTGACAATGCTTCATCTAATAATAATGAAAATTGATATAATTTTTTTGTTTTCTACACTAGTAATGTATTGTGTTAAAACAAAAACAAGGATACTAGTCTAATTAATTCATTTAAGAACATTATAAAACTTATAGGTATGTTATCATTTTATAACAATAGTTCCAGTAGGAAAGATGCATGTTGACAGTAACATTGTAGAAACAGGTGAAACACTTACAAAGTGCAGAAAAGGATACTTGTTTATGATTATCACAGATGTAAATGCTAAGTGAAGTCAATAAACGTGAGTCAGGGTGAAGTCAATATGGTTTGCATTAGATTATTTGTCAATCAGTGTAGGAAGAAGAAAAAGGGGAGATTACCTTTCACAAATAAACTGGATGATGATAAATTCAGTCTAATAAAGAAAACAAAAATTCCCTAATATGAATGCAAACAATGCACCCACTAGTGTTTGTTTTATAACAAAATGGAACCTGGAGCCAATGTAAGAAGACACCATGAAGGATCTATCACTTTGTTTATGTGAAACAAAGACAATGGAAATATCATTTATTGGTTATATGAGCATAGTATTCCAGTATTTGCTAGTGGGCCAGTTAAAAACACTTTATGGACTGGATCTGGCTACTGGGCCATAGGTTTTCTTCCTCTAGTATATATTTTTTAATCATTGTTTATTGTCATAATAAAAACTTAAAATATCAGCATTCATTTAAAAACCAAAAAAAAAAAGAAACTAAATGCTGCTATTTTGCATTTTTTATTAGACCAAATGCACAAATATTAAAAAATATAAGCAATAATTTTTTTATATGAATAGTATAAGATATAATAATATTAAAATCTCCTCAATTAATGATAACATTAAAAAATTTTGTCTTTTTTAAAAAAATTTATTTGTATTGTTTTTTATTACACTAGTTGTATTATTGGTGGCATGTGTAGTTAGATTAACTACAAGGTAACCAAAAAAGTTCTGTCCGTTTTTAAAGGAAAAAAAGAAAACGCTTCACAGTATGTGTAACTTATATTTAGTCTTCAAAGTAATCGCCATCAGCATCCAGCACCTTCTGCTAACGTGTCTCCAGCTGTTCAATGCCCTTGCAGTAGAACTCTGGGGGTTTTGACGCAAAGAAGTCCGTGAGGGTTTTGCGCAAGTCTGCTTCATTGGTGAAGGATTTCCCACGAAGATGATTATCCAGGGAGTGGAAGAGGTGGTAATTGGATGACGCAAGGTCAGGTGAATAAGGTGGATGGCACAAAGTCTCCCACCCAAGTTGCTGTATAGTATCCCTGAACACTCGCATGACATGCGGCCTGGTGTTGTCATGGAGGAAAAGCACTTCTTTGTGATTCACCAGTGGTGGCTCCTTATGGCGCAATGCCTGTTGCACACGTTTCAATTGCTGCGAGTATAGGTCTCCAGTGACCATTTGGCCCGTTGATAGCAGTTCATAATGAACCACTTGACGACCTGTCCACCAGACACAAAGCATAATCTTGCATGGGTGCATAGGCGGTCTTGCGGTGTGAGGGACAGCATCCTGAGGAGACAACCAATGTCTGGAACACTTGGGAGTTTTGTACAGAACCCACTTTTCATCACTGGTAAGCACTCGATTGAATAAGGATGCGGTACGGTAGCGAGAAAGAAGCGATACGCAGGCTGCCACTCGTTGTCCCTTGTGGACCTCCAACAGCGTTTGTGGAACCCACTTGCTCAGTTTGTACGTCTTACCTAGGCGGTGCAGGTGAAGTCTGTTTCATCGGAAATGTTGAACTGTCTTGCAAGTTCACCACACGTTAGACTACCGTCCTCTTCAATGGCTGCCTTCAGGACTCCGTCATTCAAGACCTGTGGTCGTCCACTGCAAGTCTCATTATGGAGAGACAAATCTCCCGACTTGAATTTTCGAAACCAATGCTTTGCAGTACGTTCATCCACAGCACTATCCCCAAATGCTTGACATATACGGCGACTTGATGCAGCTGCTGATAAGCCCACTTTGAAGTCGTAAAGCAAACAGCCCCGAACGAGATCTCTAGACACTTCCATCCTTCTCACAGCTGTCCGGCTTATAACTGATGGCCGGACACTGTGCGCATGATTTTTATAACGTCTGATATTCCTACTTCTGGCTGTCCGAATTTGAAAACAATTGCTACATGCATTTCATATTTATTTCAACTTCATTCAATGACTAATCAAAAAACGGACAGAACTTTTTTGTTTACCTTGTATTATCAGTGTGGAAAATAGAATTGGTAAGCCTTCAAATGCTGACCTGGCCTGGTCTGTTCATCTTTGCAAAAACGTCTGAATCCATCTCTTCTCTCACTGGCTATGAGAAAAGTAGTATGGTAGATTGTGTTTTTTTTTAGTTTTAGTTCAAATTCTGTGGCAGGTAGAAGCCAGTTTAGGAAAAGAACAACTATGAATTCAAAACTGTGGAGAAGACAACAAATACACTACATTCTTTCCTAAGAAAATTTTGGCAATTCACAGATAAAGAAAAAGGAGTCTGTTGAGAGCTATGAATACTTACATCTTAAAGGGACATGGCATTTAAAAAATAAAAAGTATTGACAGTAATAATATTTGTATTTTATATATGAATTATTTTTTTTATTTTTTATTTTATTTTTCCTATTAATTTTTTTTTTTTATATATTTAATACCATATCCCTTCAGGATGTAGGTGATCATGACACTACACAAATATTTCTGTATTATCTGGGAACTGTCACATATTCTTGAGAAAGATAGTGAAGTGGTTTCTCATTGCCTTCTTTAAAGTTTTGAATTTAAAGCTTTCCTTCACTTTGACTGGTTAATCACCTAAAGACAGAGATCAGTGTACCTTGCTATTTAACCAGCAGCTGGGTACAAAAGAGAGGGAATTTGTATGAAACTGAATGCAAGAGACAAGCTCAGAATTTGAACTCAGTTTTCTCATAACTATTACAATAACCATTCATTCTTTTTTGCTACAAATATAGTATTAGGAGTAATAATATGTGTATTTTTAGAGTAAATAATTTGAATTTTGAATTTTTGATTTGTATTTTTCAGTTTATTTCATTTGTTTTATTATTAAACTAGTAGTATTAAACTAGTAGTATTAAACAAGTAGTATTAATAGTAATAATATTTGTATTTAATAAAATAAAGCATAAATGAAATAAGGCAAAAAGGACCAACCATCAATTTTAAGAATCCATAATGTATTGTTGTCAGCTAGAACAGCCCAGGATGCAAGATGCAAGTTCAGAAATTTAAATATCTGGGAAATGCTTTAACAGATGGAAAATCTGACACCAAAATCTGAAGGCACATTGGAATAGCAAAAGATGCTTTCCAAATGTTCAACAAAATATTAAGAAACAGGAAAATTTCATTGGAATCAAATAAAAGAATTCTGAACTTAGAATCAGGAAGAGACTATTGAAATTTCTGTAACACATAAAAGAAAGAATGCTTGGAGAATTTGAAGGCAAGAGGGGCAGAGGGAAAAAGTGAGTAATCTAAGAAGCTTCTGTAAATGGATAGCAGAACAGGAAGTGGGAGAGTTAAAAAGGCAAACATTGCTAAGAGCTACAAAGGATAGGAAGTTGTGGAGAGAAGTGATAGCCTACATCCTGAAGGAACATGGCACATAAAAGATCCTCAATTTTCATTTCTTACCAAGAAAGTCAAGTCAAAATTTAAAAATAACAATTGTTTATATTATTGATATGTTACTTTTGACAAACAAACATATTGAAAAGCTCAATTACTGTTGCTATATGTTTATTTCTTCACGTTACAACAATTTTCTATGGTTAATTTAGTTCTTGTAAAACAAAGTTAGTTATGAGATGAACAAGTTACACTAAACATCAAACACCTAACATGATAGGAACTGTTAAAATGGAACTTACATATATGAAGTAATTTTATTGTGCTATTAAGAGAGATTAGGACAAGATAGCAGGTGGCCCACATACAATGTACAATCAAAATTGAGTACAATTTCAAAAAGAAATAAGTGTTGGGTGTCAAAGAGAGATCCAGTGGTATCTTAACTTCATCAGTTACACCCAAATTGAGTGCAGATGTAAAATTAATACCATGGAAGATTGCTACACTCACAGACGTAATAGGAACTGTTACAAGACCGTCATGGTTATCAAGTTTGCACTAAAATGATCAAAAAAATCTGACAGTTATACTATTTATAGCTTGCTTTCAAAATGATAAAAAGAAAAATGGTTATTCATAGATGTTTTTTAAGCTGAGTTTTACTATATAGTAGACATACTGAATATTAGTAAACATGCTGATGTTTACTATATTGAGGACGATAGATGTGTGGGTAGTGTAATGGAAGCAGTGAACTGATTTCAAATTCCTGGCTAGTCTGTTCCATTGACTTTTGAACAAATGTGCTTGTGAAAGGTATGAATCCATTTTGACTCAGCTCTCTAGCATTGGTGGCAACCAGTTTAAGAAAAGGAAAACTCTGAATTCCAAACTGTGGAAAAGACAACAGGAAACCATTCAACTGGCTTTCATGACAATGAATAGCACTACACAGATAATAAAGAAAAGGAATCTGGAGAACCATGATTTCCTATATCCTGAGGGGACATGTCATTATAAAAAATATACAAGACATACTTCATATTAAACATTTTCATGCCTTACCACATTTTAAACATAGGCTGGCACAAGGCTATGCATAAACAGTTAAAATCTTCAAGGTAATCTTTGGTAAACCACCATTGACAATTAGTCAACAGATTTGTAAATATGATCTTTAGCTAAAACCTATGTGATCCACAAACTACTCAGCCTGTTCAGATGATTTTGAAGATCTCAGCTGATTTAGATGTCCTGTAGCAAATATATTCAAATTTTTCCATGATCCGACCAGTTTGGAATATCTTTTATGCATCACCATGTGCTATTTAATCTTGATACTGACTTATAAAATTTATTACACAAATGCTATCTTCTGGTTGTTGAAAAGGGATATTAACATATGGTACTGATTTTATATCATTATATATATATATATATATATATATATATATATATATATATATATATATGATAATGCTAAGCTCTTCACTATGAATTGAGCCCTCTGGTAGCCAGTAATGCTTATGTGTTAAAAATTCCCTTTCTTCCTAGTGTGCACTGATGGTCTAGAGGTGAGAGGCTCTGACTGATATCAAATTGGGTTTTGATCCTGGCTTGAAGCAATTGCATATATATATATATATATATATATATATATATATATATATATATATATATAATTCTTGTTGAAATGAAATTAACTTTTACTGGATTAGATCATCAAAGGCCTTATTAAAGAAAATGTACTTAGCAGCAATTGAACCTACATTCCTTTTTTTTCTGGGAAATCTCTTTAGTTAGGTGTGTTGCTAACTTTTTGGCCACAGAGGACCTTACAGCAAATCAAGGCTCGGTTATCCTTTTTAAGAAATGTCTGTTTCTTTTTGAGATGGTCAGTAGCTGAATATATATTTTGAGATATTCAGCTCACTTAAATTTTTGGACTTGAAATGTAAACAAAATAATTTAGTTTAGATCATCTAAAGATTTATTTAATAAAATGTCTCTCAGCAAGAATCAAAACTGCTTTCTCCTTTTTCTGGGAAACCACATTGCCTAAACTACTTTCTTCAAAATGATAATTCTACCTTGTTTTGATATCAGAACATCTTTGGTCAAAATAGCAATGGGACATCTAGCTAAAGCAGTTTCCTAAAAAAGGAAATGTAGATTCGATCACTACTGAGATTACTATGACCATCAATAATGAATTCTGGTTGGTCTTGTTCTCTTAGAATTGTCTCACTGTATAGGTTGAATAAATCCCATGAGAAAATGCATCCTTTTTTGACATGTTTTTGTATTT